>CAUYPO010074797.1:0-10913 GCA_963574435.1 Cheirogaleus major | reverse complement strand
TCAAATGATCAATCAGATGTAATAAATAGCAGGTGGAACAACACATTAAATGATTAGTGTTAAAAAAATTGAATAGTCATTTTACCTTCTAAGTTATTGAGAAGCACCAATATTTTGCCCTAAAATGAAAATAATTACACTAAAAAAATAAACCAACAAATAAACCCTGAAATTTCCTTGGTAAAATTTTAGTAGGAAGAAATTTATTAATAATATTAATAGACTTTTGATCTACAGGGAACTAGTTAAAATGGGATAAAAAGAAACTGTTACAAAACATTTATCGGGTGTCGGGCGGGTGGGAGGGGGGAGGCTTGGATGGGTATATACAAACATAATGAGTGAGATGTGCAACGTTTGGGGGATGGTCACGCTAGAAGCTCTGACTCGAGGGTGGAGGGGGGCATGGGCAATATAGGTAACATTAATATTTGTACCCACATAATATGCTGAAAGAAAAAAAAAGACTAAAAGCTAATATACAAAAATTAAGATAATTCTATTATAATTACTCTCATTTTCTTCCTCTACTCATTATAAAAGTTAGATTCTTTTCAATCTACCAATGACAGTAATTTCCTCCATCAACATAATTATCTTAACTACTATACTGGTGGGGTTGAGACAGATCTGCCTTAATACTATCCAAAGCAGTTTCAGTAAAAGCCAAAAGAATTACTGAATGGCAAAGCCTACAAAAGCAGCCCCAAGAAACAAGACAGAAAAGCAAGTAACAATCTTCCTTTGTAACCTTTTCCACTTTCACACTGAGAGCTTTTGTTCTCCTCTATGACTTACCTGCAGGCACGGTCAGGGGAATTAAGAATTTCATAGTAGAATACGGAAAAATTGAGAGCAAGACCTAAGCGAATGGGATGCGTTGGTGGAAGTTCTGTCATTGCAATATCACTAGCAGCTTTATAAGCCACTAGGCTGTTCTCCGCAGCCTCCTTCCTGTCATTTCCTGTGGCAAATTCTGCCAGATACCTGTGGTAGTCCCCTTTCCTAAAACAAAACAAAGCCAAAATTAAAAAATTTTTAAATACCAAGAACAATGATTTTTAAAGGAAAATGTTTAAAATTTTCTATACTACATAAAATAAAATGTGACAAAAATATATGTAACAATTAACAGATGTACTTCAATAACTTAAAAAACCTCTTTCAGGAATGATTGGCTTGTCTATTTAATTTTTTCCTTAGAGATTTCACATTGCCAAATATAAGCAAAATCCCATAAATTAACTAAAGAGGTCTCAAAAATCAACAAAAAATTCTAGTCTATCAAAATAACTTGATAGACTAGAATAAGAAAAGCAGTTCCAAAGAATTAAACAGTTTAATAATCATAAAATAGCCTATATAAAATGTTAAGATGTTAAGACTATACAGTGAAATGTATGGCTGTTGGGGGGTGGGGGGCCGCACAACAGGACAGGACCACAAAAGCAAAACATAAATAGGCAAAACAAAGGCAAATACATTTTTGTAATAGTCTGACCATCTTAAATGCAGTAATATTAATTCTTCATTAGCAGTTAATTTGCAAGTGACTACAAAGAAATTTTTAAGTTCTGAGAATCACTCTTTCCATGTTTTTATACTTCCAACATTAACTATTTTTCCAACATTAAACTATTCTTAAATAAAAGCTGACGACCTACATACAAAAAGCCATGATTCTAAGGAGGCCAACTTTTAATCTTACATTTTCCCTTCTAGTATAGAACCTACATTTTATAATAGAAAACCTTGGACTCGCCAGTGTTAGCTGCTGGAATGAGGTGTTTGTCCAGTACATCCAGAATGTCGCAACAGATTAACTTTAGTTCAGTCTCAACCTGAAAAAATAAAATTAAATAAAATTAAAAATCACAGAGTGTTTAAATCTACAAATTCTATACATTGTTACACAATCTACCTACCCTCATTTAGAGGAAGACAGCCTAGCTAGTATTGAACAGAACATATATCCCTCCCCAAACTCTCTTCCCTCTTGAGACACAAAAGTATAAGGAAATGTTTGCAGGTTATGATAAGTATCTTTTCCTTTTTGCATGCTACACGTTAAGTGCTTTTAAAAAACAAAACTTAACACAACACAGGGTTCAACTACAGAACTGCCAATGAATCACAGTGAGCACTGATTACTTCTTAATAAGGGTTGAGCATTTGAATTAACTTTTTAAGCAAGTAGCAACTGCTGTCTCCATTTACATGAAAAAACAGAGGTTAAGATACTAAAAATCATCAACTTAAAAAAAAGTGGGAGCGCTAGGATTTGAGTCCGGGCAGGAGCTCAGAATTCAAACAGAAGCAGTTTGCCTCCAGTACTCACATTCCTAACATTCCTATTGAGTCATTAAATATGAATGTCTGATTTCAAATCAAAAATTTACTATATCTCAAACAAGCACTACAATTTATCAAAGAATGTGCCTAAATTATAGACACAGTTTTACCATCTTAATGGTAGCTTATGTCAACAGCGAAGAAGCCTGGAAGGGCAACTGGCGATAAAATCACAAAAGGCATTTTCCACAGCTTGTTGAGAATTGAGTATTTTTCCTTGCGAGAAGTGGTCCCAAAGCCTGGAAGAAGTGGCAGTCAGTTGGTACAAGGTCTGGTGAATACAGTGGATGACAGAGTGTTTCCAAGTCCAGCTGCTGTAGTATGAGCAGCACTGTTTGTGTGACATGTGGTCAGGTGTTGTCTTGCAAGAGGATTGGCCTGTCTCTGTTGACCAATTTCAGCTGCTTATCACAAGCATCCTCATCATTTCATTCAATTAGTATAGACATCCACTATAATGATGACCAGGTTTCACAAAGTTGTAGTGGAAAATACCAACGCTGAACTACCAAAGAAACACCATTAGCTTTTTTGGATGAATATTCGATTTTGGACTATTTCAGCACTTCATCTTCATCCAACCATTGTGTCAGATGCTTGCAATGGTCAAAAAGATTCCATTTTCCATCACATGTAACAATAAGGAGTAGAAATGGTTTGCCTTTATGTGGTGACAGCAAAGAAAGACAAGCTTCAAGACGATGTCTCTTCTCACACTCAAAGTTTAATTCATGCGGTACCCATCTATCCAGCTTTACCATGCTGATATGTTTCAAATGGTCCAATATTGTTGGAATAGTAATGTCAAACCTTGCAGCTAATTCACGCTTAGGCTGAGATGAATTCACTTCCACTACAGCTTTCAGCTCATCACTATCCACCTTGGTCTCAAAGTTGTCCACATGGCTCATTTTCAAGATTAAAATCACCAGAATGGAACTTAAACCATCAACGTACTTTGTGTGTTCATTAGCTACATCCTTCCCCAAACACTCTGTTGGTATTTCGAGCTGCCTGTGCTGCACTGGTTCCACAACAGAAAATATATTCGAAAATAACATGAATTTTTGACTTGTCCATGGTTTTACAAAATTGCTCTAAAAAAGTTTTCAGAGATAATCATAAGCCAAACTGCATTTGAAAGACTAAGGATGTACCTTCACAATAAACAAAACGAGAAATGTCAGAGATACCAACTGTCAAACTTAAGGAAATTGGACATTTCATACTTAATAACCTAATAACTATGCTCAGCACCAATCACTTCAGTGGCAGAGATCCATAACCATTTAAAGGCAACAAAAATCTGCACCAAAGTAAATGCTGCCACTCATTTCTATCAGTTTATGATACTGAAAACACATGCTACCTCTAAACACACACACTCACCTTGTTCTCCATTTTCTATTAACTCATGGTGACACTGTCGAACCTTTCTAGGTTCCTCTCTTGCCTCTGGAATCTCCTATAATTTTGTCTTTATCCTAAGCAAAACAAGCTCTAATAAACTACCTCCCTGGTGGCTTTTCAAGTAGAGACTGCTGTAGGAGAAGGTCTTCTAGCTCCTCGCATACTTGATACGACTGCTCTGTTACTCCAATGCCTTCCCCTCCTCAAAAGTTCACATCTACCTTCTATTTCTCAATTTCTGTCATCAACAGAAGTCTAGGCCCTTATCCCACATTCACTGAATATGTCCAGCCTACCTCTCCAATTAGCTGATATCATGCCAAGGTATTAGCATCCATGTTCCATTCAACAAAGTTCTTTGATCTCTACTCCATGGCTTTCACTCATCAATACCCCTAAACTGTGCTGCTCCATACTAGAAGTCTGAAATTCTAATATTCCACACTTGGCCTACAACTTCTTTTATTAATATTTTTAGTTCCTTTACTATTATTTCTACTTGGGGACTTATCAAGACATCCAGACTCTTGAACCTTTCATCTCCCTCCAACTTATCAGTTGCTCTCTTGTTTTCTGCTTCCCTTTCCTAAATTAGCACAAACCTTACAACCTACCTCATGGACCGCTCTCTTTAGCCCTTTTAACTTTCTCATTTCCTCATTCCTCTGGGACACCAAATCTTGCCTATTGACAATCCATACATATATTCTTTGTCCCAACATATTTGAGGGTAATAGTAACATCAATCCCAACTCATCTCACGCCTGTAATCCTAGCACTCTGGGAGGCCGAGGTAGGAGGACCACTCAAGGTCAGGGGTTTGAAACCAGCCTGAGGAAGAGACACCTCGTCTCTACTAAAAATAGAAAGAAATTAACTGGCCAACTAAAAATACATATAGAAAAAATTAGGTGGTCATGGTGGCACATGCCTGTAGTCCCTGTTACTTGGGAGGCTGAGACAGAAGGATTGCTTCAGCCCAGGAGTTTGAGGTTCTATGAGCTAGGCTGACAACACTCGGGAGCCGAGGCTAGGCTCGGGCCTAGCTCGGGCTAGGCACTCTAGCCCGAGGAACACAGTGAGACTCCGTCTCAAAAAAAAAAAAAAAAAAAAAGCAGCCCAACTCATCACAAGTATATTACTTACCCACTGAAAACCTCAGTTTTTCCATCTATAAATGGGGATAATACCCCTTCCAGAGTCATCTTAAAGATCAAATACATGTAATACCTTGCACAAACATATGTAATAGAAATATTTCCCTATTCAAGACAGTGCAAAGACAGATAGCAAATTAGTAACTATGCTTTCCCCCCTCCCTCGTCTCTTCCACCAGGATTAGTTTCTCAACAACAGCACTACTGACATTTGGGGCAGGGTAACTTTGTTGTGGGGACTATTCCACCATGCACAGTGGGATGTTTAGCAGCATCCTGGTCTCTACCCACTAGAAGCCAACAGCACCCTCCAAATTGTGACAATCAAAAATGTTTCTAGGCCAGGTGTGGTGACTCTTGCCTGTAATCCTAGCACTCTGGGACGCTGAGGCGGAGGATCACTTCAACTCAGTAGTTCCAGACTAGCCTGAGCAAGAACAAGACCCCAATCTCTACAAAAAATAGAAAAATTAGCTGGGTGTGGTGGCACATGCCTGGAGTCCCAGCTACTCAGGAGGCTAAGCCAGGAGGACTGCTTGAGCCCAAGAATTTGAGGTTATAATGAGCTATGATGACACCACTGTACTCTAGCCGGGGTGACAGAATGAGACTATCTCCAGTAAAAAAAAAAAAGTTCCTAGACATTGCCAAAGGTCCTATGAAGTGCAAGATCACCTGTGGTTGAAAACCCTTGCACTAATATATGTAACCTAAACATTTGTACCCCCATAATATGCTGAAATAAAAATAACTGAAACAAAAAAAAAGAAAAGAAAAAAGAAGAAAACCCCTGCACTAGAGTTACGGCTATCAAACTTTTTTGAACAAGATCCAGAGTAAGGAAAGTATGTTATATATGTATATACATACACATAATATCTGTAATAGTTTTGTAAAATAATTCTTACCCTTTACAGTGTCCACTTCTGAAATTCTCTATTCTGTTTAAAAAACAATGACTAGACTGAGCCTCCTTAAGGATAGTAACTATTATAGCTGCTTCATTTTTGCACCCACAGTACCTAGCAAATTGTGTGGCACAGAAGAGGAATGCAAATATTAGTTAAATTGGCCTAATATTAATTTCAAGTAGTTAACAAAGTGTTTCAGTTACCACCATAAAAACAAAAATTAAATTTGTTCTCTACTTGTGCAATGCTGAAAACTGACCACCACCCTCTGCAGCTTCCAGGGAAAAAATTTCTTTGCCTCTATCCTAAAATACGCTGTAGCCTGCAATTTCTAATTCAGGTAAATAAAAGATAAAAATCCATTAAGATATGAAATGTACAGTATAAATAAACGTGTGCTAAGCTGTGACCTAAAATTCCACTGGTTAGGGCCAAATTACTGGCAGCTGTAAACCTGCGACTTAAGCCAGATGCTCTTAAGAAACAAGTCTCCTTTCCCTTAGATAACTTTTTTTTAAACTATCAAAATAAAAAGGCAAAAATCAGGACATATTCAGGTAATCACCTCCCCCCCACTTCTTTCTGTTGTATAAAATCCGAAGATAAAAATCACAACACTGGACATAAAAATTCTTCCAATGAAAAGATAAACAGTACCAAAACTTGGCCAGGCACAGTGGTTCATGCCTGTAATCCTAGCACTCTGGGAGGCCGAGGCGGGAGGATCGTTCAAGATCAGGAGTTCGAGACCAGCCTGAGCCAAGAGCAAGACCCCGTCTCTACTAAAAATACAAAGAAATTAATTGGCCAACTAAAAATATATAGAAAAAATCAGCCGGGCATGGTGGCACATGCCTCTAGTCCCAGCTACTCGGGAGGCTGAGGCAGAAGGATTGCTTGAGCCCAGGAGTTTGAGGTTGCTGTCAGCTAGGCTGAAGCCATGGCACTCACTGTAGCCTGGGCAACAGAGTGAGACTCTGTCTCAAAAAAAAAAAAAAAAAAGAAAAAGAGGCTGTACCACTTTGTATTCCCACTGGCAATGAATGAGAGTTCCTGTTGTTCCACCTCCTTGTCAACATTTGGTGCTATTAGAGTTCTGGATTTTGGCCATTCTAATAGGTGTACATTGGTATCTTGTTGTTTTAATTTGCAATTCCCTAATGGCATATGTGTCAAACATCTTTTAATATGCTTACTTACCATCTGTATATCTTCTTTGGTGAGGTGTTTGTTTAGGCTTTTTGCCTATTTTTCAAATTGGGTTGTTCATTTTCTTTTTGTTGAGTTTTAAGAGTCCTTTGTGTATTTTGGATAATAGTCCTTTGTCAGATGAGTCTTTTTTTTGAGACAGAGCCTCACTCTGTTGCCCAGGCTAGAGTGCCGTGGTGTCAGCCTAGCTCACAGCAACCTCAAACTCCTGGGCTCAAGCGATCCTTCTGCCTCTGCCTTCATATATACTTTTGTTTTTAATTGGCCAATTAATTTATTTCTATTTTTAGTAGAGATGGGGTCTCGCTCTTACTCAGGCTGGTTTCGAACTCCTGACCTTGAGCGATCCTCCTACCTTGGCCTCCGAGAGTGCTAGGATTACAGGCGTGAGCCACCGTGGCTGGCCCAGATCAGTTTTTACATATATGGTATTTTCTCCCAGTCTGTGTCTTGTCTTCTCATTCTCTTGATGCCCTACTCTTTTTAATGGGTGCATGGCATTTCATTGAGTATCTTAAATTATTTAACCAGGTCTCTCTTATGGATATTTAGGTTGTTTGCAGTTTTTGCTATTAAATGTTACAATGAACACCTTTTAACAACCATATCTGAGTAACTGTGTAAATATGTATGTGGAATAAATTTCTGCTAGAGGAATTCCAATATCAGAGAGCATGTACATTTAAAATTGTTATAGCCAACTTGCTTTCCAAAAAATGTAGCACCTTCAAATATAATTGATACTTTTTTGTTTGTTTCTGAGCCCCTCTGTGAGGTAGATAAATAACACAGTCCTGTTAATTTTCAGGATTAACAACAGACTAAGGATCACTTGTGCATTACATATTTCACCAAAACCTGGGATTGATAGTAAATCATTCAACAAATATTTATTGACTGGTCAAGTATGGACCCAGCTCCCAAAAGTTTTGTTTTTTTCTTAAAGCAGAGTAAGGTTCGATTTCATTTTTTTTTTTTTATAGACAGAGTCTCACTCTTTTGCCCTGGGTAGGGTACAGTGGTATCATTGCAGCTCACTGCAACCTCAGACTCCTGGGCTCAAGGGATCCTCCTGCCTCAGCCTCCCAAGTAACTGGGACTACAGGCACATGCCAGAACACCTGCCCAATTTTTCTATTTTTAATAGAGATGGGGGTCTCCCTCTTGCTCAGGCTGGTCTCAAACTCCTGAGCTCAAGCAATCCTCCCACCTTAGCCTCCCAGACTTCCAGAGTGCTAGGATTACAGATGTGAGCCACCTCGCCTAGCCCCAAAACTTTTTATAATTTGTATTCAATAAAATATTCAATAAAAAGTAGGCTACAAACTCCATATAAATAGGGTGATCATAGAATTTATCATCCAAACATTTAAAAAAAACAGGAATAATAGAGTCTATCCCGAACAAAAGAGGATTTATGGTTACCTATATGTAAGCTGCTATAACAATATTATGAGGATATATTTTTATGTGGAAAAAAAGAAGGAAGATATGGAACTGTTTTTAGGATGGTACATTCTGTATAGAAATGAGGGAAATTTTGCTTATATATGCATAAAGAAACTGTAGAAGCATACTCCAGAGAAACAAGGTAGAGTGGGAAAGAGATTTTTTTATCTGTATGCTTTTTTTATATTGCTTATGTATTTTAGATTGTAAAAGTATTATTTTGGGTGAAAAAATTAATATAGAAACTCTATAAATAGAGGATTGGGGGATTGAGAAATGACTTCTTAAAAATGAGTACCAAGTTTACATTTGGAGAGGTGAAAATGTTTTGGAACTACATAGTAATGATGGTTGTACAACATTGTATTTAAACCCACTGAATTGTATATTTTAACATATTTTTAACATGGTTAAAATGAAAAATTCTATGTTATATATATTTTGCCACAATAGGAAAAAACTCTAAAAATAAAATAAATTTGAAAAACACATACATGCACACAAACATACACACACACTAAAGTTTGTTATCTTCAGACAGAAGTAACCCATCCTAAACTAACCTATTGTTTTGTAAATATCTCAATAGATCAGGGTTTGTCCCCAGATTTCTTAAGGGAGCAGCCAAGTTAAATCAGCAAATGTAAGATAAAACTCAGAAACATTCACAGGTAAATAACAAATGTAAACAGAAGTTTCATGGTTTATAAAGATCCTAAAAAAGACCATAAAAAATAAAAATAAAAATAGAAAAAAGACCATGAAAGAGTCAGAATTCACCAGTGTCTCTGCAGAACTATTTGCAAAGAAGATGAAATGAAAGTCATCTAAACAGAAAGAGATCCTGGTAGAGAAAGATAAAATAGTAGGCTATATTTATGCAACAGGACTTTTTTGTGATGTTAATTTATTATTTGTAGCAATATGTTTTGCTCACTACATTATTTCTCAGCCTTCACACAACCCCACCCACCCCACTCTACACTGGTCCTTTGTGTCAAGGTCTTTTGAAATTCCCTTCTTAGGAATTTTGCAAGAGGGAAAGCCAAAAGCGGCTTAAAGCCAAGTGCTCTTCCTGTCTTTTGTAAACGTGTAAGCCCAGTGAAGAGGGGAGGGAAGAAAGAGAGAGGCACCTGCCTGGGAAAGTAATGGAGTGGGGGTGGGGAAGACAGGGACTTTATTACTATTTGGGGTCCCAACGAGGGGCAAAGACTTCAGAGTGGATTGGGGCATCTAGGATGACTGGACCACAAGGTGTTCTGCTTGGGCAAAAATGCCCATACCTCTGATAGCAGAGTGCCATTGCAGGTTAGGGGACTACGTGGCCTGAGGACAAGGTTTTTATGGCATTACAGGCTAGAAATTTGAGCTCTTCACCTAGTACCCCAGATACTGTGCCCTCAACAATAATTGATAATTTCCCATCACCTTAGTCTGTTGGGAGCCCAAATTTGGGAATAAAAGTAATATTTCCTTATTTTGCATATGTGTTAAAATGCATACCTAAATATTAGTTTCACATGAATATCTTTTTGGAATTGATCGTGGCCTCCCAAAGATGTCCCTAGAATCTGCAGATATCTTACTTTCCACGGCAAAGAGATTTTGCAGATGTGACTAAGAACTTTGATGGTCTTAATAGGGAGATATGAGTCAAAGAGTACAAAGTTGCAGTTGTGTGGGATAAATAAACCTAGATGGTGACCACGTTAATCAGCTTGACTGTAGTAATCATTTCACTAAGTATATGTATATCAAAACATCTTGTTGTACACCTTAAATATATACAATAAAAATAAATAAATAAAACAAATATGTATGTATTAAAAACAGAATCTTGTGGTGGGAAGGAGATTATCCTGGATTATTTCAGTGAGTACAATTAAATGACAAGGGTTTTTCAAAGTAGGAGGGGGAGGTAGAATAGATCAGAGTGACATGATATAAGAAGGACTCAACCTCCCTTGGCAGCTTTGAGGATGGAGGAAAGGCCTGAGCGACAGAAGGAAAGGGCCTGCAGAACCTAGGAAAGGAAAGAAGTCTGGAGCCTCCAGAAAGGAACATGGCCCTGCCAACATCTTGCTGTTAGTCTAGTGAGACTAAATCAGATTTCTAACCCAAACAACTGTACGATTCATAAGGAAAACCCCCATCTATTACTTGGCACATCAGCCACCTGAGACCCCCACCCCTCAGGGAAGACCTGCATCAGCATAATACTAACCTATTACCTGGCCCATCAACTAACCTATTACCTTAGCCATCTGAGACCCCACCCCTCGGGCCACCCCAACTTAATAAAAGTGGGAAAAATTGGGGCTCAGAATTTGGTGGCCAGACCCCTCTAAGCCCCCCAGTGAAAAAACTTTGACTCTCCTGCGACTCTCCCTGTGTCACTCGGTTTGTCCTCAGGACCACCCGCTGT
>CAUYPO010074796.1:0-38505 GCA_963574435.1 Cheirogaleus major | reverse complement strand
ATTAGTCTGTCTTCTTTTGAAAAGTTTCTGTTCATGTCCCTTTCCCTCTTTTAGACCTCAGTATCGACACTTGCTTATTTCTTCAAGAACACTTGCTGCCATATGATTGATTTAAGCTAAGGCATATGTTCCCTTTACGTTCTTGCCAACATGTGTTATCCTTCATCTTTTTGTTAATAGACATTTTGACAGATGTGAGGTGATATCTCATTGTGGTTTTGTTATGCATTTTCCTAGTGATTAGTGATTTTGAGCATTTTTTCATATATCTGTTGCCCACTTGTATGTCTTCTTTTGAGAAATGTCTATTCAGGTCTTTTGCCTAATTTTACTTGGGTTACTTGTTTTCTTCCTATTACATTTTTTTTGAGTTTCTTAGATATTTTGGATATTAACCCTTTATCAGATATTTAGCTTGTAAATATTTTCTTCTGTTCTCTAGGTTGCCTCATAATTCTGTTGGTTTTTGGTGTATTTATGTTTTGTTTTGATTTTGCTGTGCAAAGATTTTTAGTTTGATGCAATCCCATTTGTTTATTTTTATTTTGTTTCCTGAGGTTTTAGGATCAAATATATAATAAAAAAAACATTACCCAGATGCATTTCATATAGTTTTTCCTCATATTTTCTTCCAGTGATTTTGTTTCAGGTTTTTCATTTGAGTTGATTGTTGTATATGGTATGAGATAAGCATCCAATTTATTCTTCTGCATATGAATAGCCAGTTTTCCCAACACACTTTCTTGAAGAGACTGCCCTTGTGACATTGTGTATTCTTAGCACTTTTGTCATAAACCAATTGACCATAAATGAGTGAATGCACTTTTGGACTCTATTCATTTCCATTGGTTGATGGACAGGTTATGAAGGTAAAGGAACCCTTCTCCACCATTGGCGAGAAGGTAAATCAATACAGCTATTATTGAAAACAGTATGGAGTTTCCTTAAAACATTAAAAATAGCGATATCATCTGATCTAGCAATCCCATTTCTAGATATACATCCAAAGGGTTTGAAATTAGTATGTCAAAGAGATACCTGCACTCTCATATTTGTTGCAGCGTTATTCATGATATCTAAGTCACGGAATCAACGTAGGTGTCCTCTGACAGATGAATGGATAAAGAAAATGTGTTAGATATACACAGGGAAATACTATTAATCCTTTAAAAAGAGGCATATCTGTCATTTTGGGCAACATGGATAAACCTGGAGGATATTATGTTAAGTAAAATAAGTTAGGCATAGAAAAACTAACACCTCACTTTTTCACTAAATTGTAGAGTGTAAAACAGTCGAACACATAGAAGCAGAGAGCAGACTGATGGTTACCAGAGTTTGGGGGTTGAGGGAAATGGGTAAATGTTGGTCAAATGGTAAGTTGTTTGAGTTATACAGGAGGAATGAAGAAGTATTTGAGGTGATGAATAGGTTACTTAGTTTGATTCAATTATTCAATACTTGTATCATATCAAGTAATGATATAGCATTACTTTGTTCCTAATTAATATATATAATTACAATTTGTTAATATTCAATAAATAAATACAAATAAACTAAGGCATCTGGCATTCTTTATAGTCAAATTTCATTCTATGGTTTGTGTTTTCCATTTTATATCCAAGTTTTTTCTTATATTCCACAGTATAGGAAATTGACAATCCATCAGAATATTTCAGAAGTCTTATTTAACATAGGAAATAGGATAATCAGCCTGTTTCAGAAGCATAGCTTTTCCTGAGATTTATGTACAACATTGTGTGCTTTATTACTATAATATATAAACACACACACTACAGAATATTCTTATGTTTGTGACAAAATAAGAGCAAATCACTATAATGACATTTCTTTTATAAATCATTTTTGTGCTAAATATGAATATCTGTAAAAAATATATAATGTTTAGAATTTGACAGTATTGTAAAACAAATATATGTGAAATAAGTTTTTGACAGTTTTAACAGTTTTTACCAATTAATTTCACATTTTTTTGTATCTTCTAAGATCAAATACTTCTAATTAAACTGCAAGTATATGAGTTTCAGAAGTGTACTGAATTAAAGATAAGGATATTCAGATGATGACTGTGCAGTTCTAAGGACTGACAGTAATATTTAATACTAATGGTTAGTTTGATTTACTTGCATGCTATAAAATGAAAAAAATTTAAAGTAATATAACTACATTATATCATTTGGATTTGAATTGTAGTAGGTGCATACAATTTATAAAATGCCGATAATAGGCTATTTGATTCAAAAGTTTAATTCACATATATTTATTAAAAGCTAAGAGTGTAATGTTTCCTTCTTCTAGGAAATGTGCTAAGTACCGTGAATTCACAAGAGACATTCTACAAGGAAGTAGAGTCTAATGAGCAAGATCAACCTTAAAAAATTTATATAATAAAATTATTTGTATATATAAAAATACCTACACAAATGCATGCAGTAAAATTATTATAATTTTTAATATTAAAATAATTTCTTAAATTCAGAGAGAAGAACCTGAATTCTAGCCTCAGAAGACTCCCCAGGTGGATAAGTAGGTTAGTTCATAAAAGCTGAGGTGATGAGCCCAGGTAAAGTGACCCAAGTGACCGCACACAGAAACGTAGCATAGATTGGTTTAGTAGATTACTATGAGCTACCAAATAATACTCTAACATAAATTGCAGGCCTGAAAGTGAAGAGCTGAGTCTGATATGCTGGTAGGGAACAATTCATGGGCAGGCTTTATGTCATGCTAACTGTGTAGGAATGCATCAGTAATTCTAAAACCTTAGTATGAGGAAGAATTGCCTCAGCTGTCTGCTAAAATATAGACTTCATTATCTACTCTCATAAGTTGTGGTGTCCTTTAATGTAAGTCTGAAGTGGATTCCAGGAATTTTTATCTTTATCAAGTAAGCAAGATGATATTTAGTTATGTGGTTTTGGACAAAGTTTGGAAAACATAGTTGGCAAGCTGTCATCAAAGGATTTTAAACAGGAAAAATGACATTTAGATAGATCACCCTCATTGCAATATGAAAGATGGATATGAGATTAACAAAACTGTAAAAGAGAAACTAGTTGTATTGTAATGCAATAATTTTGATGAGACATAAAGAATTAGATTATGGCGATATACCAGAAAGGAAGAGGAAAAATGGATTACAAAAGAATTGAGAAATTTATATTTCTGAAATATAGGCATTACTTTCTTAATTTAAGAGGTGAAGAATCAGGTTGTTTTAGAACCTCTGCTAGTTCTCTGGCTGATGTGATTGGCTAGCTAGTCATGACATTAAATTCAATAAGGCATATGACAAATTATGGCTTTAAATCAGTATAATAGGCATGTATTTCAATCTTTTCTTCCCATAAGAAATGCAGGATAAATTAAAAAGAAAGAAATACATTTTAAAAAATCTAGCAACACAAATTTTGAGCAAACCATCTATAAATCAGAAAGTAGAGGAATTTCCTGAAAGGTAGACAGCAGATAGACAATATCAACCAGACGTATGTGCAGAAAGGTTTTCTTCTATAGGACAAAAACAGCATCGAGGTCCAAATACAGATACAGAAGCAGGGAATTCAATGTGCACGTGAGGCAAATATCAGACTAGCTGATTGGAGTAGATACTTCATTGTTTCCAGTTAGGGAGTTCAATCCAGATGAAGACCTCTTCTCTCACATACAACCTCTACATCTTGTAAAGGCACAGTAATGTATAGGTCTTTATATGTGTCTGAGAAGTATGTGTGTGCTCTGGTGGCAAGGAGATCCAGGGAAGGCCAACAACCAGGCAATTATTCACTAAAGTAACCTCCTTTGTGGAATATCTTCTAGCCCTTCACTCTCCATGAGATGGAGACCAAACAGCAGTGTATACTTCTATATCCCCCGAGTGACCTACAAAAATGAAGTCAACAGATTCACCAAATATGAGTGCAAAGTAAACATAGCATATGCTTGAGTAAAAGCAAAACCTTATAAAAGAGGGGATTCAAGAGGAAAAACACATATTAGAGAAAAATTGGAGATAATTTTATTTTGGGTAAATTCTTTCAGGTGACTATAGAATATATGTAAAATTATGGTTTTTTGGTTAAAAATAATATATGAGTTTAAATCTCAACAAAGAGAATGGGGCTGAATATATTGATTGAAAAGAAATATTTATGTAGTTGATAGTTAAACATTGATATTTATGTATAAGACAAATTGCTGAATATGCATCAACTCCAATAGATAGCCTTTCTGCAAAACTTTTCACATAAATCAGAGCTAAGCATGAAGAACTATCCTTAAGAATATTCAATGTGATGTTCTTGTAACACGGGAAAAAATGAAACAAATATTCAACAAAAAGTAATATTGTCATATCACATTGGGAGGTATGTAGAGAACTGCTAATAATCTCATGGCTTCAATAGCAAAGTTACAAGAAAGTGGATATACCTTTTCTAAAGATAACTGCTGATGACATTTTAATACATTTCTTTTAATATTTTAGATATATATGCATGTGTATGTGTGTAACTAATCATTTCTAGTCATATTTTAATTTTTCTATTGAAGTATTTTTGGAATTGTCTTATATATTCATAAACATTATCTGTGTTAATTATTAAAAACAAAATAAAAATTTATGTTAGTCCAATAAGCTGTGTGCTATACTAACCTAATTATATACCAGTGTTTACTTGTCCTTTTCCTTTTTGTTGACTATTTTGTTTCATTTTTTTCTAAGTGTTACCAATAACATCACAATGGACATTCTTGAGTAGAGTTCTTCATGCTTACCTCTGATTTTTCCCTTTAAAATATTCCTAAAATGAGAGGTGTTAGTCCTTCGTACAGATATTTTAAGGCAGTTTGATTGCAGCATATATTTGTAACAGCAGTATATTAAAACACTCATATCAGATCTTGGTAGTTTCTTAAATCAGTGTGGTCTGCAAACATTTTTGATCATATAATCTGTAAGAAATGTTTTAAGCAACCATCATCACTTAACATTTACATATATTTGTTACTATATAAATATAAATATAAATGAAAAATAAGTACATAAAAATAAATTTTTTAATATAAAATAAATATAATGAGTCCGAGTATTTTCCTTAAACATTTTTGTTATTATATTAGCCACCATCTTTTCCACATTTTTAATTCCCACTATTGGTCCTCACTTTCATCTATAAACATTAGCTTTTTTATGTAATGCATCACAAGAAAAGTTAGAGAATGGAAATGTCAGTTTTGGGGCAACTATTTATAGGCTTGATCTGATGATATTAATCATCATAAAAAAAACTCTGTTTAATGTTACATAGTACACACTGTACTTCTACACAGAAAATCTTAATTGATCCTCATATGTGTTTTATCATGTGGATAAAAAGCAAGTATTATCATCTGCATTTTAGAGTTAATATTAAATGTAATCGACACTCAAAGAGCTTAAGTGTCTTTTGGGGACATACAGCCATGTATCTTATATTATTAATAAGATTGCAATTACTGGGTGTTTGGCAGAAATCAGGGCTTAGAATCAGAGTACCCTGGTTGATAGAAGTAGGATGAAAAATTAGGCTGGAGATGGTAAAGAACAGGGGACTTAAAACTGGGGGTCACGGTGGATCTGGGTTTGCAAGTGGATTTGAAGTACAAGTGAAGAAGTCCAAAACATCAGGATCCAGGCAATAAGGAAATGGGCAATATAGAGTGAGGAAACAAGTACAGACTTTTGTGCAAGCAGTTGTTAAATTTATGTGTGCGTGCGTGCACATGCATGTGTATTTACAAAAAATGCAATCACTGGATCAGAAAACAGACAGTTTATTACTCATAGAAAATCTTACTGCTTATTCCCTGAGCTTTGCTCACCATAAAGCAGCGCACTGAGAGCCAAATTTTCACTTGTTTATGCATCATAGGAACCCAAGTGTCATGTGAGTCAGAGCTCACAGAGGGCAGCTAGTGTGAGGGCTCAACCTCCCCTTAACTGAAAGAAATGTGCCTAGATTATTACTGTTCTGGAATTTGATCAAATGGCTCCAGGGCAGATGAGTCTCCGCATCTCTATGGAGCAATATACTGTCTGTAGCTTCCGAGGCAATCATCCATTCATCAAGCTTGCCAGAGCTTTTTATTCAGAAAGTGCAGGGCTTGAAGAAACATAAAAATGTGTATGAAGAGTTGTCTCCCAAACTGGTGACCACAGCAGCAGAAGAGGAGAACACATGCATCTTCACCAAAGCCCCCAGGGGAGGTACCTGCTGGGTGTTTCCTAAACTGCTTGTCCAGCTCTTTAGCTACGTTTTTTTTCCCCTGCAATTCATTCTATTCTTTTAATATTTTTTATTTTCTCTCTATCACTTTTTATCCTCAAATATTGCATTTATCAATTGCATTTTCCAGAACATTCATTTCATCTGCTGTAAAGATTCTTGTAGCCATAGTCACCAGATTGAGAATGGCCCGTCACCTCCTGTTGCTTTAACTAAACTATTAGCTTTACATTTCTACCTGCTCTCAATGGTGGCAACAGCATACTGAGAACCATGGTGTGTTTTATGCGATGTGACGTGGGAAGAGGGGGTGTTGAGGGAGGAATCATGAAAAGGAGCCAGTCACCGTGGGGAGGCTATCCATTTTAAATATTGTATTGGCCTGGAAGAATGTTTTTCTTTCCTTTTAAGAAGCTCTTATTGATTACAATAAGTCATAAATTGTGGGCATCTATGCAGCTCCAAAAAACAATAAACTGTCAAAGAATATGAGGAGTTAGTCATAAACCCAGGCCTGCAAGTCATTACTATTTAAAAATTGACAAAGGCATCATATTTTGAAATAAAAGGCTATTATAAAGCATTATTAATTTTAAAAAGTTTGCTTATCCGAGTTGAGTGGTAGTTTTAACAAGTTAGTTTCTACAGAAGCTTTAACAAGATGAACTTACAACAGTGTCAAATACAGCTAAGAAAAACTTCAAAATAACTGACCAAGAAAAAGAGGCCCAGGAGACTTTATCCACTCACCCTCACCACCACAAATACTTTCTGACAGCACATCTAGTTTGTCTGATGTTCGGTACCAGAGATTACATATCCGAAACTGGATTTTTATAGGTAAATACAAGAGTTGCTTGTTATAAAATTGTCTCTTGAGAAATTTACAATACCTTTGCATCACTTTGAAGTAGAAACAATGGCTCAAAAAATACACTAACTGCAACAACATAGATCCTAGCATTCTCCTACCACTTACTGTGAGTTTGTAAGAATTCTGAAATACAAGATACTTTTTATTCTTTCGTGGCTGTTTTAGCTTTATGTATATGATAATATTGGGGAAAATGTGAAAGGATCCTTTGGTTGAATGAGAATAGATTTTATTTCCAATTAACCAAATAAAATTTTAGATCAACTATTTTTAATATGTGAACAAAAAATAAACTTCATTCAATAAGGTTTTTTTTTTTTTTTTTTGGTGAGAGTATTAGAAATACCTTGCTTTTAGAAGTTTTTAAGAAATGAAAGGTAGATGAGTTAGAAAGATTTCACCATGATCAAGAAACACTGCTCCTTGTCCGCTGGTTTTGATAGTTCATTGACCAAATTCTTTATTAATTTTGTATAAAATACAGAAGCTTTCTAGAAAGTTATAATGGTTTTTCTACTTATTTATATAATGCTTAGCCTATAGAAATTTTAAAATAAATGTTACTTACTATTATCATAATTATATTGATATATTTCTTCCAGTGGTGCTCTGTATCTCATGCACACCTCCATTTTCAGAAAATTGTCTATATTTATACTCTGTTTTGTATAGTTTTATTCTCTTCTATTGTTATTATTTCATTACTATTAGTATTCAATAAAAATTAATTTCACTTGACATGATTGATGAGCACTTGTGACTCTCTGATTGCATTCTCCCATGCCACATAAAGTTGCTCAGCTCATTTCCAGGATAGCTCAAAAGTGCAAGGGATTTAAGCTATTCATTCGAATTCTCAATACCTGTGGCAAAAGAGCCAGGAGATGAATGTCCACACTTCCTCATCCATCAGTCCAGCCATTCTGAGGCATGATCTTCATGATACCTCAGAAAGTCCATTGCTGAATTAAGCCCTTGTTGCCCACAATGATAATTCACACCTTAACCTACACTTTAATGGTGTTTCATTTTTCCCAATTCTACTTTCCTTTACCTAAGTGGAACTTGCTTGGTTCCCTACTCATAGCTTCCCCCAGATCTTTAACTCTGGGTTTGCTTTTGGGAGAATCCCAATATAAAAGAACTTCTATGATATTAACTTCAATATACACCCTTTCACTCTTACCTTTTTTTCCTTTTGAGTTATACTTGATGTACTCAAACACTTCTCTGTTTGGAAAACACTATTTTGTTTTGCATTATTGACACCATATCCTTCTGGTGTTCTTCCTATAACTCTGGTCAGTCTATTTCTTGTTGACCTTTTTTACCTGCAGGGCTCTGTACTATGTCCCCTTCTCTTCCTACTGCCCACACTCCGTGGCTTTCTATTCTCTCTGTATCTTCAAATACAATCTTTACATTTATCATTATTAACTCTCTATTTTTATCCTACATGTTTTTTCTAGGCTCTTTATCCAAATTATCAACATCCTACTGGTCCCTCACATTTAAATAGCTTAGAGAAATATTTATCTTCTTAACAAGATTTTGAGATGTTCATTGCCTGGAATCTTTCTTCCAATATGTTTTCTTCTTTCTCTGAAAAAAAAATGGCACACCAGGTATCCCTTTACTCTCAACAGCAAAATGGTAGCCATTGTTATTGTCTCTCTTTTTTCACATCCCACATGTAATCAATCATCATATACTGCACAGTAAAGCTTATATGTGGTTTTTGTGTGTGCTCTTTTTTTTGATTTTCACTTCATATTGCCATTTCTACTTTCTTATCTTTGGAATTAACATGACCATTATCTTAATCCAACTACTGAAAATCCTACATTTTTGTCTGTCTTAGTCTGTGTACTGTTGCTTAAAACTGAACGTCTCAAACTGGATAATTTATAAAGAAACAAAATATATTTCTTACAGTTCTGTAGGCTGGTAAGTCCAAAGTCAAGGAGACAAGTGAGAGACTTCTTGCTGTTGGGGACTCTCTATAGAGCCCAATGTGGCAGATGGTATCACATGGCAAGAGAGAGGAGTGTGCTAGTTCAGGTTTCTTTTTTGTCTTACAAAGTCACTAATGTCACTCCCATGATAACCCATTAATACATTAACCCATGAATCTATTAATTCATTAATCCATTAATGTATGAATAAATTAATCCATTCATGAGGGGCAAGCTCTCATGACCCAGTTACCTCTTAAAGGCCCACCTCTCAATCTTGCCACATTGGGTATTAAATTTCAACATGAGTTTTGGAGGGGACAAATATTCAAACTATGGCATTTGCTCTCTCCACTGTTGCCCTATCCAAACCCATTACTTCTATCTCAAAAACTTAAAATGTTTTAAATGGCTGTTCATCCTCTATTTTTTATCCCATATCACCCTATAATTTCATTAACATTAAGTATATCAAAAGATCATCCATCCTATAGTCCCTTGAACATCCTATGTCACATACTTCATTGGGTTTTGTTATTCTATCTTTCCTAGAATATTCCTACCCAGTTTCTCTTTATTTTGGCTAACAGTTTAAGTTTCATATTCACATAATTTCCTCAGAAAGAATTTATCTTTCTTTCATAGGTCCCTCTTTCATAGGTTTACTTGGCATTCTGCACTTCTCTTTTTATATTATACTTCAAAGTTGAAATTTCTCACTTAATATCTTCTTACTGCATTAAATCATACATTTTACAAAGGCAGAGGTCATGCTCATATTGTCCCTTGCTGTATCTCAAAGGACTAGAAAGTGAATTGCTTAGTAGACATGGGTATTTTTAAACCACATATCATAAATCTAGAAGTTTGAATTTAATACTTTAGAGATTGAGTGATAAGAAGCAATTAGAAGACAAGTGCTCTATCTAAAAAATTGAGTGACTGGTTCTGTCTGTTTTGTGCTGTTATAAAAGCATGCCACAGATTGGATACTTTATAAACAATAGGAGTTTATTTGGCTTACAATTCTGGAGGCTGAGAAGTCCAAGATCAAAGGGCAGTGTCTAGTGAGGACCCTCATACTGTGTCATCCCATGGCATAAAGGGGACAAATTCCCAAGGTAACTGACCCACTCCTGTGATAACTGCATTACTCCATCATGAGGGCAGTGCTAATTACCTCTAAAAGATCCCACCTCTTAATCCATCACAGTGGCAACCAAATTTCAAACTGCGTTTTGGAGAAGACATTCAAAACACGGTAGTAACTGAAGAAGTATGTATCTAAGGCTTTGTATTTAAAAATTCAAGGTAATCAAAATATAAAATATAGATTAATTTATAAAGTTTTTGAAACATTGAAGGGTAGTTGAGGAAACATAACATGGAAGAGAAATATATGAGCAACATATTGAAGACTTCAATAGCAAAGGGGGAATAATTGGAAGGCCATTGTAATACCATAACAAATAAAATTTAAAAATGAGAAGCAAATAAAAATAATAAAGGCAAGCATTAATAAACTATAAAACTATATTCTAAAAAGTATCCAAAAAACAGCTTTTTTCCCTTGAAAATAAATAATGAAAATCAACAAACTATTGTTGAGATGAGATTAATCAAAGTTGTGAGGGAGAGAGAGTACAAAAGGAAAGGGCACTCTTACACAATATCGCAAATAAAACACCACATCTTTAGCCAATAAAAATAACAATTTAAGCAACTATTCATTTATCAGCATGGATCAAGCTCATAGATATTTCATTCAGCCATGAAATTTACTCTAAGTAATTATCTTATATTAATAAAAATATATGGAATATGGTATTCATAATGCTTAAGATCTTTCAAAATAATAATGTACAGTAGTCCCTTCCTTATCGATGGTTTCACTTTCTATACTGTCAGTTACCAGCATTCAAGTGTGGTCAAAAAAGATTAAATGAAATATTCCAGAAATAAACAATTCACACATTTTAAATTGTACTCTGCTCTGAGTAGCTTAAAGAAATCTCATCTCCTGTTCTATCCTGCCCAGAACATGAATCATCCCTTTGTCCAACATATTTCTTCTATATATGCTACCAGCTTGTTAGTCACTTAGTAGCCATCTTGGTTATCTGACTGACTGTGGAAATATAACAGTGCCAGGGTTCAAGTAACCCTTATTTCACTTAATAATGGCCCAAAGCACAAGAGTAATGACGCTGTCAATTTGAATATGCCGAAGAAGCCTGAAAGTGTTTCCTTTAAGTGAAAACATGAATGTTCTTGACTTCATAAGGAAAGAAAAAAAAATTGTGGGCTGAAATCGCTAAGATTTATGGTAAGAATGAATCTTTTATCCATGAAAATGTGAAGAAGAGAAAAGAAATTTGTGCATAGTATATATAGAGTTCAGTACTATTCATGGTTTCAAGCATCCAGGTCTTTGAACATATGCCCTGTAGATAAAGGGGGACTATTTATAATATATATGAATACATAAATATATAGAAACACATAGTGACTATTATGGGAATGATAGACACTGTGTTACCACTGGAAGTAGAGGAAGGAAATTACAGATAGATGCCCAACAGGATTCAACTATATCATTAATGCTTTATTTATTAAAACAAAATAAAATATGGGTTTTAAGTAAATATGGTTTAATGTTAACAATTGTAAAAATGACTGCAGGGTTCATGGATGTTATTCACATTATTCTCTATAAAAGTCTGAAGTTTTAAATATTTTACATTATAAAAATTAGTTAAAGTTACATTTCCAAGAAGATTCAGTAGACATACTTTTCCCTACGCTTCCTGACAAGTGCCACTAAAAACTCTGGGCATTGTATATAAAACGTGAGAAGACCCTGAAATGTGGGGAGAAGTGATCCTGGCTACGGGGCCTCAGGACTCAAAAACTGATGCACAGTGAGCTTTATGGGTTTTATTTTTGCCCATTATTTCATGCTGCATGCTGGAGAACCCTACAACCCAGGAATGCCAATTTGCACAGGCAAAATAAACCCCAAAATACCTGCTCTCTTGAGACAAACGAATAGGAAATGGAAAGCTTAGCAAAACAGAACTTTAAGAAAATAGCTTCTTTACTGCAGCCATCAGTTGCCAAGTTGGTAGCCTAGCCTTTCAAGTTTGCTAGTCTGTAATAAGTTATCCCAATCCCCTTGCTGGGGAGGTTTCGAAGAGGGCAGTGTAGGGAACTAGGACTGTGTCTCCACCAGGTGATAGCCAGCTCCCTGAATACCCCTTCCGTCATGGCAATGGAGACCATATAGGGAGCCTGGACTTGCACCCTCACCTGGTGTTAAAGAGGAACCCCTCTCCCTTCCCACTGGTTGGAGTCATAGGAGACACAGGGCAGAGTCAATATTTTCATCATCACCAGAATGTAACAACACCACTACCACTACCACTCCAGTGACCATAGTTGGGCAGCAGTGACAAGATACACCCACTCCTCTTAACCAGGAAGGTATCACTGAATGCCTGGTGTGGTACAAGAACTCCCACTATAGGCCAAGGTAACAAGGGACACTCCTCCTTAGGTCTTAATAGAAACAGAGTAGGGAACCAAGGCTTCTATCGTCACCTAGCTGTAATGAGGTGGCCCTTCTCTTGTTGAAGGAATGTCAAGGAATCCAGCTAAAATAGAAGATGTAAGTAAGATCCAGACTTTCATAGCATAATACTCAAAATGTCTTCATTTAAATAAAAAATCAGGTAGTATCCCCCAAATCAAGAATATCTCAAACTGAATGTAAAATGACAAGTATTGCAAATGCCAAGATGACAGAGATGTTAGAATTCTCTGACAAGACTCAAAGCAGATATCATAAAATGCTTCAATGAGCAATTATAGACATGCTGGAACCAATTTAAAAAATTGAAAGTGTGAAAGTTGTCAGAATCAAAATAGAGTCTCTTGTGTTAAAAATCCAAGAAATGGAGCCAGAGAAGGCCATGAGGAAGGATTCTCATGCATATACACCTGATAACAAGAACTATCTCAAAAGACTGCAAAGACCACAACATTGCACAAAGACCATCACAATCTCTCTCTCAAAAAAAAAAAAATACTTCTGTGAGGGCATCTACACAACAACTGCCTGTTCAACCTCAGTCTGGTGCCACTCTTGTTATTGATACTTGTAATCAAAGATAATTATGTCAAAACAATCATTTAATTCTCTTCATTTTTCCTTTAAAAACCTTAGACGTTCTTTACCTCCTTGAATACACACATAGTTTACTATGCCTCTCATATGCCCAGTGCAATGCATACTCCCCAATAAATAACATTTCTTTTAAACAGCCTCTCTCTGTTCATTATTTAGGCTTTGGAAAAAGCCTAAAATAACTCTTTGTAGGTCCATTGGAGGACTGTAGTTTATGGGGAGCAGAGAAAAGGAGGAGAAACCTGCTGCTGGAGTCAGCAGTGGTAAGAAAACATAAGCTATAGTTGTCTAATTGTTAGAATCTAAGTAGGACTACCTGCAGAGTTAAAAATTCCAAAGCCCTATTCTTCATCCAGGACCTCTGCCAGGTTATCACTGTGAGGATCAGAGGAAAATCTGCTCATTCTTTAGACAGAGGAAGGAAAGTGCCACCATTTTCAAATACACCTGCAGGCAAATAACCATCTTGAAATATGCTGAAGCTTTCTGCCTTTTGTTATGTTACTCAAGAAAAACTACTTCATAAAAGCCTTCTCTGACTTAGGGTAGGGTAATTAGCAAACTCTAGTCCCCTATACCCTTGCTGTCTCACAAAAAAGGAGAAAAAATAAAGGTTAAAAACTCTTCTGAAGATGAAACCGCAAGAGCTTTGGCCCACTAGGGGAAATAAAAACAGAGATTTAATCATATGATTATAGAACATGTTTTCTTCCCAGCACCTTACAACTATATCGACAGGGCTTTAGGATAGTAACAGTAGATCACAGGTGAGAAAGCTGCAAGACACAGACTCCATTTAAAAAGAAGTTTCTAGGGAAACTCAAAATCAATAGGGAAGAAAAAAATGCAAGAACACTAGAAGAAATTGAAGCTTCTGACATCAATAGCTACAAAATTACTAAACACTTACTAACTCCTAGTTAGATAAACATAAAATTTCTCACTAAAGGACCATTTACCTCAGTTCCTATTACCTGAAACACCTCTGGATTTCAATAAAAAATTGCAAGGCATGCTAAAAGGCAAGAAAAAAAATCTGAAAAGACAAAGCAAGCGTCAGAATTAGATTCAGGCATAGCAGAGATTTGAGGATCAAGAGAACTGGAAATTTAAGATAACTATGATTGATATATTAATGGTTTTAATGAAAAAAACAGACATTATGCAAGAGTATGTGAATAATGTATTAATAAACAGACAGACTGAAACTCTAAGAAAAAATTTTAAAAATGCTAGAAATCAAAAACGCTGTTATGGAAATGAAGAATACCATTTGTGGGCTCACCAGTAAATTAGTCATGACCAGAGAAAGAATCAGGGAGCTTGAAGATATATCAGTAGAAATCTCCTGTACTGAAATACAAAGAGAAAAAAAAGAAGAAAAAAGTGGAATGAAATATTCAAGAAATGTGTGATACTTACAAAATGTATAAAATGTAATAAGAGTATATGAAGGAGAAGAAATAGAGAAACAAGCAGAATAAATATTTCAAATGGTAATGACTGAGAATTCTTCAAAATTATTGACAAATATTAAATCACAGATGCAGGAATTTTGGCTAATATCAATTAAGATAAAAGGCAAAAACAAATCTATGCCTAGGCACATCATATTCATTCCAAAGAAAATCAAAGACAAAGAGAAAATCTTGAAAGAAACCAGGGAGTAGGAGTTGAGGGTGTCAAAACTTACCTTTAGAGGAACTGGATAAGAATTATATCAAACTTCTCTTTAGAAATCATGCAAGCTAGAAAAAAATGGAGTGAAATATTGAAAGTATAGAAAGAAAAAGAAAACTAATCTACAATTTTGTATCAAGTTATCTTTAAAAATTTAACAAGAAATAAATGCTTTTGCAGATAATCAAAAACGAACAGAATTGTCACCAGTAGATATAGCTTGCAATGTCTACTCTTCAGAAAGTAGACAATATAGGTCAGAAACTGAGTTTTACAGAAAGAAAGGAAAATCATTAGACAAAAAATAAATGCAGGATCTTCAGTGCAATGTTGAATAGAAGTGTTGAGAATGAATGCCCTCGCATTGTTACTGAACTTATTGAAAAACATTTAATATTTTATCTCTAAGCATTACATTGCCTAGAGCTGTTTTAAAGATGTCCTTAGTAATACTGAAGTTTTCTTCTATTCACACTTTTCTGAGAGCTTTCGACAATACATGAATGTTGAACTTTGCCAAACAAGTTTTCTGCATATATTGAGATCTATTGTTTTCCTCCTTTATACTCTTAGTGCACTGAATTATACTAGTGGATTTTTTTAACGATAAGCTGATCTTCCATTGTTGGAACAAACCCCAATTAGTAGTAAGTTATATTTATTTGTATAGATTGATTTGGTATATTTTGCCTTTTTTCTTTTCAAGAATTTTGCATCTACTGTCATGTTATATTATTTTGTTTCCTTGTAATGTGTTGGTCTGTATGTTATCTTCCCAGGGTGCTAAGAACAAAATACTGCAAACTGATGGACTGAAAACAATAGCAACTTATTGTCTCACAGGTCTGGAAACTAGAAGTCCAAAATTGCGGTGTCAACAGGGCCATGCTCTCTCTGAAATTTTGGATAGTGTTTTTCCTTGTCCCTTACTATCCTTTAGTGGTTTGTCTGAAATGCTTGGGGTTCCTTGGATTGCAGG
Source organism: Cheirogaleus major (assembly GCA_963574435.1). Taxonomy (NCBI): domain Eukaryota; kingdom Metazoa; phylum Chordata; class Mammalia; order Primates; family Cheirogaleidae; genus Cheirogaleus; species Cheirogaleus major. The sequence continues at coordinate 22,544 of CAUYPO010074796.1, read as the reverse complement.
TGCAGAGTTTTGATTTCTGCCTCTATAGTCACATACTATTCTCTTCCCATGTGTCTGTACCTTCTTTTTTTTTTTCTTTTTCTTTTTTTTTTTTTTTTGAGACAGAGTCTCACTCCGTCACCCTGAGTAGAGTGCTGTGGCATCAGCCTAGCTCACAGCAACTTCAAATTCCTGGGCTCAAGCAATTCTTCTGCCTCAGCCTCCCGAGTAGCTGGGACTACAGGCATGAGCCGCCATGCCCAGCTAATTTTTTCTATATATATTTTTAGTTGGCCAATTAATTTCTTTCTAATTTTAGTAGAGACAGGGTCTCGCTCTTGCTCAGGCTCGTCTCAAACTCCTGAGCTCAAACAATCCGTCCATCTCAGCCTCCCAGAGTGCAAGGATTACAGGCATGGGCCACCATGCCCGGCTGTCTTCTTTTCTTATAAGGACAGCAGTCCTATTGAATTAGTGCCCACCCTAATTCTATATGTCATCTTCATAAATTGATTATATCTGCCAGACCATATTTCTAAATAAGGACATATTCACAGGTATTTAAGATTAGAACTTCAACATATCTTTTTAGGAGATATTCAATCTGTGATATTCTTTTTTTCATATCTTTGTTATGTGGCTTTACAAAATATTTTTTTCTACTTTCTGAAAGATATGGTATATGATTGCTATTAATTTTTCCATAAATGTTTGAGAGAACTCAGTTGTGAAAGCATATGGACCTTGGGCTTCCTTGGTGGTAATGTTTCTGATAACAAATTGAATTTCTTTAACTGAGATGGGCTATTTTGTATCTGATATGGTAGATTGTGTTATTTTAAGGAGATTGTCAAATTTATTGGCATAGAATTATTCATGATATTCTTTTCATTACCTTTTAATATCTATGGGATAATCAGTATTAATATTTCTTCTTGCACCTCTGATCTAGATAACTTTTGTGTTCTCTCTCTCTTTTTAGTGATGTATTCAAAGAATCAACTTGCAGTGTTAATTTTTACTCTTCTTGTTTCATTTTCTCTCTCATTATGCTCTTATTTTCTTCTTAGAAAATGCATTGAATTTAAACTGCTCAACTTCTTTTTGCTGTTCATAACAGATGATTTTCTTATACTCTTTTTCTTTCCTAATGTGAACATTTATATCTATGATTTTCCCTCTAATCACTGCTTTAACTCCATTCCACAAATTTAGGTATGCTGTAATTTTATTATAATTAATTTCAAAATGTATTTAATTACCCTTGTGATTATGTCTTTGAACTGAATTGTTCAAAAAAGAGTTTTTAAATTGCCAATTATATGGGGAATTTCTAAGTGTCATCATAATTATTAATTTAGTATGATTCTTTTCAGAGCAAATACTCTCTAAATGTTCTTTCTCTGAAATTACTGAGACATACAGATGATCTGTTTTGGTGAATAGTCTGTGCACTTGAAAAGAATATATATTCTGAAATTATTGGGAATAACATTTTTAAAGAGTCAGTTTGGTCAGGTAATTAATGTGCTGTATTTTAATCTATATTCTTATTGCTTTATTGACTAGTTATTGATTCTAAAGAAATGTTTGTTAAAATCTCCAACCATGCTTTTGGATTTACCTCTATTTTTCTAAGATCTGTGCATTATTTATTTATTTATTTTGAAGTTCTGTTATCAGGTATATTCACTAGAAATTTATATTTTTCTGATAGTTTAATGTTTTAACATTCTTAGTGCTTAAATCTAGTAATGTTTGCTTTATGAATCTGGTAGCCTGTGTTAGGTGCGTATGTCTTTTGAATTGTTATATCTTTTTGTTGAATTGCTGCCTTTACCATTATATAATGATGATCTTTGTCTTTTTTTTACAATTATTGATTTAAAGTCTATTTTATCTGATAAGAGAATAGCTATATCTGCTCTCTATTGATTTCCATTTGTGTGGAATATTTTTTCCATATCTTCGCCTTGAGTTTGTATGAGTCCTTGTGGTTTAGATGTGTTTCCTGCAGACAGCAGATACATGAATTGTGTTTTTTCTTCTATTCAACTAGTCTGTCTTTTCAGTGGACATTCAGACCACTCATGTTGAGTGTTAGTGTGGATATGTGGGATGCTCTTTTATTCATCATGTTGGGTGATACCTTATTGTATTGTTTTCTCTCTTGTGCTATTGTTTTATAAGAGCTGTGAGTTTTAACTTTTTGGTGTTTTTACACTGGTGGGTTTCTATAGTGCTGTTCCATATATAAAGCAGTTCTGAGTATTTCTCCTATGGGCAGTCTAGTATTAACAAATTCCCTTAGTGTTTGTTTGTTTGGAAAAGTCTTTATTTCATCATCATTTATGAAGCTTAGTTTTGTAGGATACAAAATTGTTGGCAGGCATTTATTCTGTTTAAGAAGACTAAAAATGAGGTCCCAATCCCTTCTGTCTTGTAAGGTCTCCACTGAGAAGTCTACATTAGCCTTATGGGTTTTCCTTTGTTGATTATTTTTGCTTTCATCTTGCTGCTTTTAAAATTTTCTCCTTGATTTGATTTTGACCAAATTGATGACTATGTGTCTTGAAGATAGCCTCTTTTCTATGAATCTTCCTGGTGTTTGATGACCACTTTGTAGCTGGATATCTGAATCTTGATAATACTAGGGAAGTTTTCCTCAATAATTCCCTTGAAAAGATTTTCCATGCATTTTACTTTTTCTTGTTCTCCCTCAGGGATACTTACAATTTGTATATTAGTTTGCTTTTCATAGTTGCATATTTCTATGAGTGATTGTTCATTCTTCTTCATTCTCTTTTCTGTATTTTTGACTAACTGTGTTATTTCAAGAGCCTTGTCTTCAAGCTCTGATATTCTTTCTTCTGCTTGGTTTAGCTTGTCATCAAAGCTTTCTGCTGTATTTGTAAATTCCCTAAATGACTCTTTGATTTCTTTAAGTACTATTATATCCTTTCTTATGTTGTCTAGCTCTTTAGTGACTTTTTCATTTTTTTATTGATGGCCAAAAATAATTTTTGGCATCTTTTTGTTGGTTTTCAATTTTCTTTTCAATTTCTTTTTCAATTTCATTCATCTTACTTGCCACCCATATTCTTAATTCCATTTTTGACATTTCATCAATTTCTTTTTGGTTGGGGTCCATTGTTCTAGAGGTATTGTGATTCCTAGGTATTGCCAAATTCTTTTGGTTTTTCATGTTGCTGGAGTTTTGTTATTGGTTTCTTCTCAACTGAATCCTCTTTTTTCAGTTCATGGCTAATAGGTTTGCAGGGCACCTGTTCTTCTTGGGAACTCATGTATTTAATGAGAAGAAGAGGTACCTAAATGGTGTTTTTGCATCCTGCTCTGAAAGACTGACCCAGAAGGGGAGGGGCAGGTGCACTGAGAGCCTGTGATGCAGCTGTCCTGTTTTCTCCTGTTCCCCTGTGATTGTCACAGGTCAAATTGGTGTTGCATGTTCTTTATGCAGAGTTGTTCACTATTATCCAAGCTGCTTTGGGAGGCTTAAGTTGAGGGCTGTGTGAAACCCTCTCCGTGGATGCTGGCTTGTGGGCAATTGCTCTTGCCAGGTCTCTCCATGGAGGTGAGAATGGCAGCTGGGTAAGGCCATCTAGGCAGTGGCCATGGGTGTCAGGCTTTGGACATTTGCTCAAACCATGTCCCCATGCAATGGTGGCTTGAGGTTGGCAGGTCCTTGGAGGAGCATTGGGATAAATAGTTTGCATTATTTTTCTGTAAAAGAATAAAGTTTAATTAATATTATACATCTATGCCTTATTTTTTCATATTTTATGTGTTTTGGTTTGGTTGGTTTAATTTTTGCATTGTACATCTTTGCAGCCTTTCACAAGTTGATCTTCTAGGTCTCTGTTTCTGAGCAGCAGATTTAGTGACCTGTGCCAGGGATAAACAAGTCTGATTATGTTCTTAATTTATTGGCTCTTATTTTCTTAGTGCCACCCTCATTCCTAACATATGTTACAATTTGGAATTGATGAGAAAGGAGGTATGTGCTGTACCCTGGGTCCTCATTACATGATAAAGCTCAGATTTACCAAGCTGCCAAGAAATCCTGAATACCTACAATTAACTAATAATTAAGTGGTACTTTGGGTTTGTATTTAACATCTATCCTTGAATGATAGAAGTTGTGCTTTCTTTTACTTTTAGAGAAATATATTAAAAAACAAAAATCTGGGTTGAATGTGTGGCTCACACCTGTAATTCTAGTATTTGGGGAGTCCATGGTGGGAGGATCACTTGGGATCAGGGGTCTGAGACCAGCTTGGGCAACATACTGAGACCGTGTCTCTACAATAAAGAGAAAAATTAGCTGGGTGTGGTGGCACATATACTTGTAGTTCCAGCTACTTTGGGGGATGAGGCTGAGATGGGAGTATCACTTGAGCCTAGGAGTTGGAGGTTGAAGTGAGCTATGATGATATCGCTGTATTCTAGCCCAGGCAACAGAGCTACCCTCTGTCAAAAAAAAACTTATCAGTACTATAGCAAATTACCATAAGGAATTTGGTTCCATTTTTGACATTTTACTACCACCAGCTTTAAAGTCCTATCACTCTGTGTTTTGTTTACCCCACAATTTGGCAAGCCAATAGGAATCATACAGACCTCCCTTTCTTGGTGCTGGCAGGAAGTTTAAAACATAAAAGGCCAGGGACGCTAATCAAGGCATTCACCACAATAAGCCCCAACCATGTGCTCATCTCTGCTCCCTCATTCATTTTCAGATGAGCAGATGTAAACTTCTGCCTTACTCATTATGTAATGAAGAAAGCTTTTCATGCCCTCTTACTTTGGGTGTGGGATCATCAATCTTGACATCCAAACCAAATTTTTAGTGGGCGGTTGATCTTTCCTTCATGGCACAACCAAAGGCAAAATGGGGGGCAGAGACAGATTTCATTCAGGATGTGGGAACAAAAATGAAGCAAAAGTCTGCAATTTTACTGAAAAAAATCAAAGTTTTTCAATTGAAAATTTACTTATTTATTTGGTTTCATTAGTCATTTGGGTGGTCTAATTTTTGCATTGTACATCTTTGCATCTTTTTATACAATAAAAAGTTGAAGGAGTATCAATTGATTTGTGTACCTTTACAACACAGGTTTTGATTAACTTAAACATTTATGAAGGCATGACAATTGGCAAGGCTCCATGGCCTGCCTTAGTGAATACTGGGTCTCAAATTGCAGTTATAGCCGGAGATCACAATATATTTAAACAAGGTACCCCTATACTCTTAGAAGAGTTACTGGGCACAAAATAGAAGACAAACAGCTATGTCTTTATCATTCAAATGCTGCTTTGCTTAAATTCCACATGGTGGTAATAGTCGTTGTCCTAAAATATTCCATAATGACAATGGAAACTCTGGACCAATGAACAATAAATTGAAATAAAATTAAGTCTTTGGCATTCACTATTGGCTTAACAAAATGAGATCACAAAGAACTCCCTTTTACCCAGTAAAAATTATTAATATAGCCCAATATAGACTAAAACTATGAATATATTAATAGGAATTAAGACCCATCATAGGACATTTTCTAAAGAAGGTGCCATTCTCTCTACCATCTTTCCCTTTAGCAAACTAATGCGGTCATTGCTCAAATGTGTTAAAATTAATGGCTCCTAACAATGGGTTTGTTACCACAACATTTAAACAACACAAATTTATTTTCTGTTTAGGAGACCAGAAGTCCACAATCAAAGTGTTAGCAGTGTTCATTCCTTCTTGGTGGTTCAAAGGGAAAACCTGTCCCATATCTCTTTCCTAGCTTCTGGTATTTACAGGCAATTCCTAGCATTCCTTCATTTCTGGCAACCTAATTCCAATTTCTATTGCTGTCTTCACATGGCACTATCTCCGTGTGTGTCTGTCTTCACATTTCCCTTTTCCTCTAAGGATAATAGTCACTGGTAAGTCTACCAGTAAAATCCAGTCATTGGTCAGGTTAAGCCACCAGTCTTCCAGTGAGATCTCATCTTAACTTGATTACTTCTACAAAGAACTTATTACCAAATAATGTCACATTTACAGGTATTAGGGTTTAAGATTCAGTATCTTTTGGAGGAACACAATTCTACCCATTGTAATTGCTGACATCTTTCAAGCTTCACCATTCCCTATTTCTCTCTTACTCCACATCTGAGGAAGAAGGTAAGAAGACCCATGAGATCCTTTCTTTCCCTCTTTGGATGCTGGTGGAATGTTCAAACTATACAAACCTAGCAGCACCCATGGAAACCTTCACCCTCAGTGTAAACCCTAATCACAAAAATCCCCAAGGTACTAATCCCCTTCTTGATCTCTCAATCCTTTTTAAATCAGCTGGGAACCCTGTTATAATCTTTTTAGAAAGGTTTATTATGTGAGAAATTTGACTTTCCATGCCAAATTGGTGAGTTTGTAGCATTATTAGTCTTGATAGCTAAATCAAATTGTGGATTGGGAGTTGATCCCACCCTCCTTGGGAGCAACACAAGATACAGATATATTTACTTTATCTGTTGTGTATATAACTGACATTTCTTTATATTGATAAGTAATGTCATTGATGAAGATGAAGAACAAAGTAGAATTTTCTTCTGAGGCATTCAAGGTGTTATATAATAAGATTATGGGTGTGTACAAAATAAACATTAGAATTAAACCCAATATACTAATAGAGAATACAAAAAGTAGAACTTTTTAAATACATTTACAAAAATTAATCAAACATAAAGTCCCTATGTAATTTCAATTTCAGTTAGTTTTTGTTGACATTTGCTTTCTAGCTATATAATTGAACATAAACCAAAAATGCTATGAAAATTGACCAGTTTGAATGATATAGTGTCTTTTATGAGTTAAGGATGATGACATATTCTGATTTTATAGTTAAAATTGCTAAAACAGTCTATGTTGTTCTGGTAATACCATGATATGGTAGGCAGAATAAATCTGTGGTTGTATTTACTTCCATGGCAAATGGGACTTTGCAGATATGATTCATGCAATGATCTAGAGATGGGGAGATTATTCTTCATTATTCTGGTATCCCAATGTAATGACAAGGCTCTTTATAAGAGAGAATCAAAAGTATCAGAGTTAATAATCAAAATGGGCACAGCATTTCAAATCTAGAAACGCTAAAATATGTATTCTCACCTAAAACGTGCAGAGGACACTGCCTTCTTTATTTTAACTTAGTGAAACTGATTTCAGACTTCTAATCTCCAGAATGGTAAGATAATATATTTTTACTGTTAAGTCACTAAGGTTGTAGTAATTTATTACACCAGCAATAGGAAACTAATATGTAAGAAATCAAAATCATTTTGACAAACTAAGAAAATAGATTTTCTCATATATAGATATATTAGAACAGAAAGATTAATAATAAATTATTGAAGCTTATGCACTTGTGTTTTCAGTTTTCTTACACTTATGAGAGGTTTTGTTTTGCTATAATTTCTTCTCACTTGCTTTCTAGTATGTTGTTGTCATTGGTATTTTAGTCTCCAAAGGATTTTACTATAGCAAATATCTTGCTTTTCCTTTAGAGATCTGAAAGAGGTCACTAGGTGCTTATACTCTGCTAAAGTATTCTCTCTATTAATATAATTACTTTCAAAATTGCTATTTATTCAACAGGTGAATATTTGATCTATCTTGTTGATTGATGCCTTATTTGGCTAAAGACATAAGAGAACAAGGTATTATCCTTTAGGAACATAACTGAATATTACACAGACATTACTTTTATAACCCTAATTGCAGCATGGTTTTCTCTGTGTAAGTTTAGATTAGGATCCAACATTTCTAAACTCCTTGATCAAAAAAATTAAGTAACCTATTCCTTAAAGAAGTTAAAATAATAATTCAAAATGCAGGTTTTAGTTTTTATGAAACAAAAACACACTTTGATTATTTTCTTATTCAAACAAATATGTAAGAACTATGGAAATATAATAGCAACATTTATCTCCCTTCCATGAATAAAACTTATTTTCAGGCACAGTTTAGTAATAAATAATAAAACCAGATATGTATTTTAAAATTTTCTAGTTGTCACATTTTAGAAAAAGTAAAAAGTGGGTTTTAATATTTAGTTTTAATAATCCGTTTCATTTAGCCTGCTATATCTAAAATGTCCTTTCACAACTTATCTGTAAAACATTTTTGAGATTGCATATTTTTTATATACATCATTTAAGATGTGATGATGGGTATTATATACTTACAGGACATGTCAATTAAAACTAACCGTATTTCAAGTTCTCAGTAGCTCATAAATACTACAGTGGATGACAAATACATGTAAGAAAAGTAATCCAGGAAAAAAAAGAATCTTGAACCAAAATAATTGTAATGAATATAATTAAAGGTCTAGAATGTAGGAATATTGCTTCACATAATATAAAATCCTCCCAATTTTTCTTCATTGGTTTCACCATTTTTATCCTCGATTGCAATTAGATATATTCCATGCAAGGACTTGACAGATTAACACCATTTCTATGTCTATGACATGTTCAAAATTCATACAGCTCGAGGAATCATATTACAGATTTAGTATGATAAAAATAAAAAGATAAGGAAAAAAGAAGATTCAATAATTAGAAGAGTAGTGTTCCTCCAGTAATAAGTCACAACAAATATTAATATATTGCACAAATTATTATAATGACATTTTATTCAAATGCTATTCAAGGTTAATTAAACCTTGAATAATATCAGAAACAATCAAAAAGATAACCTTGTTTGTTACAAGAATCTTAGAGACTCATGAGCCAAAACAACTTTACAAACAAAAAAAAGTACATCAAGATTATTTGAAAAGAGCAAAAAAGAAATTCAATCTGCCACAACATAGGAGACCATCCTACCTGTGACACTCTTTGATGTTAATATTTGGAAATGGTAGATAATTTGACTCTACCGTTTTGACAAAAAGATGTCAAATCTATGCTATGGATAAGAAATTCCCACTGAAATTTTATCAAAGTTTATATACTTTGGTGGAAAATGTTCTTTTTATTAATGAAAGAGCTCCATTAAGGCAATTTTATTAATCTTACTTTATTGACATAATTTTTTACATGTAAAGATAAGATTAAAATTTTTGAATTGGTTCTTTATTCAATCTATGTTATATCTTACTCATATCTGCCTTAATTGTGATTTTTATTAAAGCCATTACCACAAAATCGAAATTTTTGGATAATATTTCTTCAAAAGAATTGATCCTTTCCTCCATTAAAATATTGAATTTCAACAGTATTTCAATTTATATTGATGTTAATATTAAATAATTTCTCTGAGAGAATATTGCTTGAATGTTACTGCACTGACCGTGGTACTTAAGGTTTGATTGCTTACAAACATACGGGTTGTTATAGGAAAACTAATAACACAGCAATTACATTAAAGTAAAAATACACCTCACAGCCAAAGGCTGTTACCAGCAAGGAATCTGGTGATATGAAGGAAGTATAGCGTTTTATTGACCTCCCTGTGTAAGAGCACTGGCTGCAATTTCTCCCTCAGATCAGAAAGGATAGATATGTGCATTGAATACCTGGAAACCAGGAACAACAAAATGGACTTTCCTCCAGGTGTTTTCATTTTTTATTTCAAAATACTAAAGGGTTACCAATGTTTTAGGTTACAGGGATCACTTTTGTAAAGCTTGAGCTCTGCTCATCACCCAAATAGTGTTCACTGTACCCATCAGATAGGTTTTTGTCCCTCCCCACCTCCTCCCCCCTACGTACGTAGTTGATTTCCACTGAGTTTTGCTTCCCTTTATGAACATGTGTGCTGATTGGTTAGTTCCAATTTAACAGCAAGTACATGTGCTGTTTGTTTTTCCATTCTTTAGATACTTCACTTAGGATAATCGTCTCCAGTTAAATCCTAATTCTTGCAAAAGCCCTTAATTCATCCTTTTACATGGTGGAGTAGTATTCCATAGTGTACATATCCCACATTTTGTTAATCCACTCATGAATTGATGGGCACTTGGGTTGATTCCACACCTTGCAATTGTGAATTGTTTTACAATAAACATTTGAGTGCAGGTGTCTTTTTGATACAATCACATATTTTCCTTTGGGTTAATACCCAGTAGTGGGATTGCTGAATAAATGGTAGGTCTACTTTTAGTTCTTTGAGGAGTCTCCATACTATTTTCCATAGAGGTTGTACTAATTTTCAGTCCTTCCAACAGCGTATAAGCATTCCTTTCTCTCTGCATCCATGCCAGCATCTATTGCTTTTGGACTTTTTAGTAAAAATATATCTCAAAACTATAAAAACCATATATGACAAACTCACAGCCAACATCATACTGAATGGGAAAAAGTGGGAAAGCATTCCCACTAAGAAGTGGAACGAGACAAGGGTGCCCACTGTCACCACATCTATCCAATATAGTGCTGGAAGTTCTAACCAGAGCAATAAGGCAAGAGAAACAAATAAGGGTATCCAAATCAGGAAACAGGAGGTCAAACTATTGCTTTTCTGATGATATGATCTTATATCTAGAAAACTCCAAAGACTCCACCAAGATAATCCTGGAATTGATAAATATATTTATCTTAATTTTTATGTAAACTTTTCCTAAATATATTAGACTATATTGGTCTTGAAAAAAATTTTCACAAAATTATTGTAAGAGAATTTATTAATGAATTGTATGCTCCTGTATGTAGTGTGTCTATTATCCCCATAATATGACCAAGTTTTGATTATGCATGATCAAAATTTAATTATACATGGTCAAAATTTGATTATATATGGCCTGAAGATAGTTTTCCCTATGTAAAGAATGTGTTCTTAGTGACTTTTCTTGCCAGGCAGTTTCACATATTAATATTTTTAGTTTTAGTGGTACCATGTTTCTTGATTAGTATCAACGCTACATTCTATTATATCTTTATGATCCTAAATCCTTGATTTAGATTATATAATTAACTGTAAATTATATCTTCTCTCCTATCTCATTCAAATTATTTGAACCAAAGGCAATATTATTTGTCCCTTCATGATGGTGCCCATTCTTCAAAATGAAGGGATTTTATGATAGGTCCTCAGAATTTAGTGATACTTTTGTATAGTTTTATGTTGAACGAATAATAATACACTGGCTTTGGTGCTGTTTGATGTTATTCAATTAACTATTTATAGGAAATATCAAAAACTTAATGAAAAAATAATTAGGAAGTTCATGCATATCTAGTTCAAAGCTACATAGTCAATTCTTCTTTTAACTTAGTCAACCTATGGGGATAATTTATATTCTAAAAAAAAATCTCATCTAGTAGGAAAAAAAATCCACTATTCTTAGATCTTATTTAACCAAAGAATATTCATTATTCCAAATATGAGTATATTTCTCTCTCTCCTGACTTCAAATCCTCAAATAAGATTTTAAATCACAGGGGAAAGATCAGAATAACTGATTTTTGTATTTTAGGAAACTCACATTGAGTTTTGGGAATTTAAGTCAATTATTAAAAATGTCCTTCAATTTTCACAAACAAAATTACATGTAGACTTGAACTTAATTCTACTTAAAAAATATAGAATCACTTGGGAAAGTTTTTCAGTGACTTGTGACCATGTAAAATAAATGAACACTTATCACTTCTTTGAACGATACATATTGTACTAAGATTGAAACAACATGAAAATATTGCTACTTAGGGATCAGGGGACACATTCTTAAGTCAGAATGTTTCATCTGAAGTGCAATGAGCATTAGAGCATTGGATAGGACTGTCATACATTTTCAATAAATGTCTTGGTTGATCATGGTTTAAATTCTCTTAAGCTAATCTGAATATTTGAACTAATTTCTGTATGGATTCCCCAACCTGACTAGCAAAAATACTATCATTTTTTATTTGAAGAAACTAAGGAAGTAAAAGAAGAGATTAATACTTAGGACTTCAACCAAAAGCAGAATCAAATTTATAGTATATTAAACATTTATATTTCCTTTCTTGTTATGTAAAAAGTAGAACTTAGGCAATATTTCATCTCTTAGTGGTATGTTCTCCTTTTATAAATGCTCAAAATGTAATATTTATATTTTGAGTATCCAAAGAGCCATTACCTTGAATCTGTGTCTTCTAATCATGAAGCACAGATGATTTCTAAGGCAGACAGCATTTGGTTTATTCAAAAAACCTTTTAACATGTCTTGTGCAGTGAGTTAATCTGTCACACTGATAAAATAAGTCCCTCATACTCCTGCTCCTCTTCCTGTACATATAAGCTTTTATTTAATTCAATTTGAAATAGCTTGCTTCTGCTTTTCATTTCCTCTTCGTATTTGTGGCACTGCCTTTTATGCTTTGTTCTTTGATGCCATAAAATATTTATCAACATATCATCTAAGAAGATTGGTTCTCCACAGCAGATATTCAATATGTTTCACCACATGGAAAATGTCTCTTCTTGTTTATTCCTAAAATCTATAGCCAGATTCCCATATGTCAGGTTTATCTATTGATATTTGAAATGTAAAACTAAATAATTCTGTGGGTAGCAATTATGTATGGATGCTGCCATCAAATACTAAATTTTAAAATAATCTAGATCTAAACTAAAAAATAATCATAGTTCATTCCATATCAAGCAAACATGGATTTGGGTTTTATTTCATTCTTTTGTCATAAATGAAAAATAGGTGTTCAGATACACTTTTTTTTTCAATATTATGTCCTAAATACTTAAAAGAATAACATTGTCTTGGGACTATTGTTTTTAGATGTGGCCTATCCTTTCAAAGTCCATCACTTTCCCCAAATGTAAAAATACAACATATAAATAACTAGTTGTTTCTAAGAATGAAAATTTCTGCCAAAACCTGTGTTCATTCTTTGTCACAAAAGTCCCAATAAAATATACATTAGAGACAGAATATAAAATGTAGAAATTAAATCAAGTCTCCAACCCTTTCAAATTGCTAGTATGGTACTACTATTAAACTGGCATCAATTCACTGTGATTATAAGAAATCACAACTTTAGCAGGCATTAACATAGCATATGAAAATATGAAAACATATTTGTAAAGAGAATTATCAAGTCAGATTGCACTTCCAACACCATACATTCTCTTTCAAATATTTTATCTACAAAAATATGTAATATATAAATATTAATATGTATATTATAAAACAATCAAATTATTTGGAATTTTATGAGTTGTCCATCCAGATACATATCTCTAAATTGAAGCAATAGGAGAAAAAATACTGTCAATAAATGAACTTCACTATTTCTCTCATTCTGTAGAGAATTTTAAAGTGAAATTAATAGAGCATTGCTTTTGGAGAACTATACAATATTTATAATAGTGAAAGTTATTGAAATTATTTTATATTTCTTATGGATTTTTAAAAAAACATTCTTTCATGTACAAAAACATATCAACTTCTGCCCTAAATAAACTTGAGATAGATATTTTTGAAATGGTTAGTATATGATCTACTTCCTTTTCTGGATTCTTATTACATATACTATTTGTAATAGGAAATATGAATGAGGGGACTTCAGAAAAGTTCATGGATAGATGGCATTAAAAGATAAAAAATAAATAAATAAATTTTATTTCTCAACATAAGCTCCATGAAGTTCAAGACACTTTTGTAAACAATGATACCAGCCATTTAGTTCATCTCCAAAGAACTTAGGGGCCTGAGAATTTAACTATGTCAATGTAGACTTTTTTACATTATTAACTGAAGAACAATGGATACCCTTTACAGGGTTTTAAAGATTGGCAAACAAAAAGAAGTGAGTATGACTCAAAACAGGACTATAAGGTGGATGCCTAATAATTTCTCATCGAAACTCTCACAAAATTGTCTTTGTTTGATGGGAGGAATAAAGTAAGAGCACTTTCGTGGTGAAGTACTCTCTGGTGAAGCTTTCCTGGACAATTTTCTGCTAAATCTTTGGCTGACATTTTAAAAACACTGTCATAATAAGCAGATGTCATCGTTCCTTGGCCCTCCAGAAAGTTAACAAGCAAAATACCTTGAGCATCCCAAAAAACTGTCTTTGTTCTTAATCAGTCCACTTTTGCTTTGACTGGACCATTTCCTCCTCTTGGTAGTTATTGCTTGCATTGTGCTTTGTTTTCAGGATTGTACTGATAGAACCATGTTTCATCTCCTGTTACAATCCTTTGAAGAAATGCTTTCAGGTCTTGTTCCCATTTGTTCAAAATTTCTATTGAAAGTTCTGATCTTGTCTGCAGCTGATCTGGGTGCAATGGTTTGGCACTCATTGAGTGGAAAGTTTGCTCAACTTTGATTTTTCAGTCAGAATTGTGTGAGCTGAACCAACTGAGATGCCTATGGTGTTGGCTACTGTTTCTATTGTTAATCATCAGTCCTCTTCAATGAGGGGACAAACAAGGTTAATTTTTTCCTTGCAAATTGAAGTGAAGGGTCTGCCTCTGAGCTTTACCATCAACATAATCTCATCCCTTCTGAAAAAAAGTTATACATTTGTAAACTGCTGATTTCTTTGGGGCATTGTTCCCATAAAGTTTCCTTAAAACATCAGTGATTTCACCATTCTTCTTCCGAAGATTCACCTTAAATTTGATGTTTGTCTTTGCATTAATTTTAACAAAATTCAAGTTACTTTGAGAGTATCTCTTTTCAAACTGATATCATGTTCTTCTCAGTGCCTCAAAGTAGATCCTGTTCAAACATTTTATAACAAGTTAGTATGATTTTATTTTGGTATTAAAAATTTGAAATAATTTTATAGTTTTTTCATATAATAGACATTTTTCATGAACTTTCTGAAGATACGACATATAATACAGTTTTAATATAAATATAGATGTGCATATATTATACATATTAATAATTCTCAAATGAAATCTCCTTGTCTCCAAGATATGCCCCAAGTTGTGTGCAAAGCCTAATATTTTTATCAAGGCATATAAATATACCCAAGAAAATAATACCTTATGGAACTCACCAAATTGATTTCCACTCATGAAATAATAACTTCTAGTGTTTCAGTAAAAATCATTTCCTGGTATCATGTCCACTTATGCTATACAGAGAATTCAATTACCTTTGCTTTTCTTTATACTATAGTGGATTTTTAAATTAATTTATAGTAGAGCAAACAGGTTGGTGAAAATGTGAGGGAAATATTTTGAAAGATTTTTATTCTAAAAAGAATCTTCTTTTTGAAAGAAAGTTTTATTATATCATAGTCCATGTCTCTAGATATAATTAAGGTTTATATCTATTATTTTCCTATGTGCACAGCTCAAAAAGGTTTGTTGACAAGACAGCCAAAGCTTAGAAAATTGGATAAACTGCAATTATCCAGTCATAGTGGCACAGGCTTGTAGTCCTATCTACTCTGGAGGCTGAAGCTAGTAGGTTCACTTGTGCCCAGGAGTTTGAAGTTGCAGGGAGCTATGATCATGCCACTGCACCCTAGCTCAGGTGACAGAGCGAAACCCTGACTCAAAAAAATGGAGTAAACTTATTAAAAGAAACTCATATTAAACTTCACAAAGAAGAGATTAAAAATGTAAATCTTTTAATAGTAGGGATTGTACACTACTATCTTGAAGGCATGTATTTTGTCTGCATTAAATCATGTAAAGGGACATGCTTTAAAAATCAATTGCTCTATAAATCCAAGACTAGATACACCATGAAGTCCTATTTTAAGATGGACTTAATTTAGAATTCATCCACTCAAAAACAGGCTGAGTATTAAATGGTGTGAAATATTTGAGAGCTGCAATTGTTTTAAACATTTTGGATAGCTCAGAAGCAGATTTCAGAAATACTCATTCCTTAATATTTTCTTTGCCAAACTGAAAAAATAATGGAGCCAGTCCTCAAGATTTTGCTTTTGGAATTTCTCAATGTCATTAAATGTGTATATTATCTTATATGCTTCATGTAACTCT
The DNA here is from genome assembly GCA_963574435.1 of Cheirogaleus major. Taxonomy (NCBI): domain Eukaryota; kingdom Metazoa; phylum Chordata; class Mammalia; order Primates; family Cheirogaleidae; genus Cheirogaleus; species Cheirogaleus major. Next base: position 6,583 of record CAUYPO010074796.1, on the reverse strand, counting down.
CAAAGCACTGTCACAAGGGCCATAGTAAGAATTTTCAATGAACCATAAAACCATTTCTATTGCCATGTTTACTCTTGTGAAAAGTTCAGAGTCCTTCATGATTTACTATTCTTGAATTACACTTTGGGAGTTAGAACAATTTTTTACAAGAGAATCATTTCTCTTGTGAGGATTCAAGATGGCTGACCAGAGATACCAGCTGCCAGATTGTTCCAGTAATAAGGAAAAGTTTTAGATGAAAGAGAAAAAACAAACAAACACATATAGATTGGGTGTAATTCTGAGGGAAGGGTGCCAGAACCTATAAGACACTCCACGGGAAGAAGTTGCAGAGCAGAATAAGAAAGAACAAAATATCAGCAGAGATCAACCACTGAGAGGTTTGGAGTCCAGCAAAAAGGGTAGGTGGAGCAGTTTGTTTCTCCCTCCCTCACATCTCTGACAGCGAGTTCCTGAGGTCCTGGAGAGACTTTCTACCCTCCTGAGCCTAAAGCCTGCTGCCACCAGTGAACCGAGAGCTTCTTGTGGACAAAGCACCAGGATCCCAGCCCCCCTGTGGTGCTTCCTATCACCACAGATGTGAGTCAGGATGGTGGGTGCTATATTTCTTTTCTGCCCACTGTGAGCCTTTGTTCTCCCCAGCAGGCTTCAGTTCCTCAGGTTTTGTCTTGCTTATTCCCATACAAACATTTCTCAAGTTTGTCCCAGACTGTGGGGGCCACAGGGGTCCAGAGGGTCCCAGGGAATCTGAGTGATTCCAGAACCTGGACATTCTAGGCAGGCTGCCTTCTGGAGGGAAGGACAGAGATGTCCAGAGTGCTAGCTTGCCTCCATTCAGACTATTTTCCTCTCTTTCACCTCCCCTACTTGCAGATGCTGAGACAGACAATCTAATCACCACACCGAGGCTTCCACAGATAGTGGGGCTCAAACCTTACCTCTTAAGGTCCTACAGCAGGCTGAAGGTTGCTGAGACTATGAGATCCCTGCTCACCATCCCTCCCTGGTGTTGCTTGCACAGCACTTCCATCAGAGCAGGGCATACCCTGAAGTGGAGGGGCATTAAACCTGCTTGAGCACCTCATAGGCAACTTGGGACCAGCATGCTTCTCCCCAGCCTGGTCAGGGATTGAACTTTGGGGACCTGGGAACAGGCGCACAGGCTAGATCCTGTACCCCCAGGTTTTACTCATGTTGTTTGGGTTCACAGAGGGGAGATTTGTGAACTAACCTCAATAAGTGAGGGACCCCACCCCATGGGCAGAACTGAGAAGAGACTGCAGTGTGAGTCCTAGCCCCTGCACTCTGGTGGAGCACCCTTCCTCCCACAGGAAGGCCACACTTGCCCCCAGTCTGGGATTTGTGGGCAGGGAAGCTCCTTAGTACATAGCGCAATTGTGGGGGAGCTCAGCTACTTTGAGCTCCCATCTGCCAGGAGTTGCCAGAGGGAAACAACAGAGCAGAGGAATGGGAAGAAGAACACAACACACTCCTGACAGCCAGACTGTGAATCTGAGTCATGCCCCCACAAGCAGGCTTTCTGGTTGGGTAAGGCCACTTCAGCTCCTACCTGGCAGCTTTACATAGAAACTAGGAGCAGATCTTTGACCTGACCAAAACAGCTACCCTAACAGCTTTTGTGGAGCCAGAGGCAAGCTCCCACAACCCAGCCATGCTCAGCCTCACTCCTGCACCTTCTATTGCTGTGGGAGAGAATAAGGACTCAACTGGAAGTCCGGGGCCATACCCACCACCTGGAGCAATTGAGTGCTCCTCTTGAGGGACCAGAGCTGGTCAGAGGTCCCAAAAATGGCATTGCAGCTTATTCCTTCTGGAAAGTGCCACCTACTGACAGGGAGGTCAATTTCCATGACTTTTATGACATTTACTGACTCAATCATACAAGGTGTGATTGATTATCACTCGCAAGCAGCACCTACTGTCTCAGAGATTACACTGGGCATGCCAATACAATTCACACTGTTAAGAAGACCCCAGGTCTGGGGATAGGGAAAACCTTCCATCCTCCCTCATCAAAGAGAGACAGGCAATCTGTCCACTCACATAGCTCACCACTGCTACAGCCTACAAACAGCTATTAGTAGCAATTGAGAAAAACAGCACACTAAGGATATCCATAACCAAGGAATCCATCCAGAACCCAGATTGCCATAAAGACACTCACAAGAAAAGCCAAAGGTTCTTGAGAAACATATGCTACAAACACACCCATAGGGGTGTGTGTGGGAGGGAAGCCCCATCTAAACAAAAGAAAACCCCCAAATATGAAGCAACAGCTGCTCCAGATGAGAAAGAATTAGTAAAATATCTATGAAAGTGTGAAAGATCAGAGCAAAAGGACACCCCAAAAGGGAACACCATCTCTCTAGTAATGGGCACCAACCGAAATGAAAATATTGAAATGACAGATAAAGAATTCCAAATATGGATGCTAAAGAAGCTCAACAAAATACAATAGAAAATGAGGACAGATTAAATGGCGGAGTAAAGGTAACCCACCGGATTCCTGCTCCCAGAGAAAGAGACATAAATCTTGGTCTCCTACATGCGAGTGGATCTCTCCCCCACAATAACAGCATTGTGAATTGGCAGAGGTTCAGCCCAGGACTCTCAAAAATGGAAAAAACAAGGTGATCAGGAGATAAGATCATGTTCTCTGGAGAGTACAAAACAAACTATATGACATAGAGTGTGGGAGGGCTTCAGCCCGCCGGGCCAGGGGATGAAGTGGGATCAGATCCACAGAAGAACTTCTTGCTTCCCCATTGAACTCCACACCCACCCTGCCAGGGACCTGCCTGAAATTGGTGCAAAATCACAGCAGGAGAAGTGGGTGCTGTAGACTGCAGTCATTAGTGGAAAGCACCGTGAACCTCCCCCCCACTCCCTGGAGCTACTTGCTAGGATGGCACCAAGTGGCGATGAAACCAGACTGAGCTGATAGGGGAAGCAGTTAGATATCTTGCCTCTGGTAATCAGTGGGGCCAGTCCTACAGAGCTGTTCACTAAGTCAAGGACTCTAAGCTGGAACTGCCTTGAGTGAATAGGCCCTACCAGGGTGGGTCAGTAAGAGTGAGAACTATGGCTAAACAGGCGTGAGTTGGTGGGAAGGTGGCATAGAGGAGGCAATGGGGTGTCCTGATGACCCAGACCCTCAACCCACACCTGCCATCTCCTAAACAGTCACCCCCAGTGCTAGTACCCTGAGAGTGGGCAAGCGGTCACCATTGAGGGTGTCCACAGCCCAGCCACCGTGGTGTGATACGGTGCGGTGAGCAGATCCCCTCCCCCAGCCTAGAGACTCTCCTGACAAATTCCACCCTTACACATCTGCAATTGGCTGGCCAGGCCTGGCTCGATCAACAAATTCTGAACTCTAGTGCTGAGGAGGCTAACACCAAGGGGATTTACAGCCACTGGGGAGCTGGGATTCAGGGCAGATTGGGGTGCTACCTCCTCCCCCTAGCCTGCATCTCTCCTGCCAAAAGTGTTAGGCTCCACCCCTGGAGGCTGGGTGAGACAAGAAAAGCCACTCTCCCCCTGATCTAGGATGAATCCGCTGAGTCTGTACACAGATCAATAGCTGGCAGCCAAATGACTTTGCTTTCCAGACCAGTTTAGGTCATCCAGTTGATCAAAATGCTGGGGCTGGATCTCTTCCCCTGGTCAGTGGCCAACAGTCAGGGCAGCGGTCAAGGAACAAATCCCCTGCAAGTGGCCACAGTAGTCTCCACAAGTAAACCTTCCCATCAGGGATAGCCTCCCAAGTGTGCTGGAAAAGTTCCCCTCAGTGGCAGATCAAGAAACCATAGAAGAGAGGACCCCTAAGTGTCCTCCTTCATATACCATCCACAGAAATAGTTTATACACAGAGTCTATTAAGTACCGTATGATAAAACATCAGCTGATTCAGATGGGAGGGGTCACCGAAAGAATTCTGGAACTATGATAAATCAAACCGAAAACACTCCCCCAAAGAGATACAGCAGGTCTGAAGTAATGGATATTAAACAAATCCAAAACACTAAAATGACAGAAGGAGAATTTCAAAATAGGATTGTAAGAAAGCTCAATTATATGCAAGAAAAAATGGATAACCAACATAAAGAAACCACAAAGAAAATTCAGGACTTGGAACAAAAATTCACTAAGGAAATCGAGATCTTAAAGAAAAATCAATCCAATGTCCTGGAAATAAAAAAAAATTTATTCGGGGAAATACAAAACACAGTGGAAAGCCTCAAAATAGGGTGGACCAAACAGAAGAAAGAATCTCAGAGACTGAAGATAACACTTTCAAATGAAATAAGTTAATCACAGAGACAGAGCAGAAAAATAAGAGACATGAGCAAAGCTTACAAGAATTGTGGGATTATATGAAGAAATATAGCCTGCAACTCCTCTGGGTTCCAGAAAAGGAGGAAGAGAAAACCCAAGGGTTGGGAAAGCTATTTGAAGATATAATTGAGGAAAATTTCCCAGGTCTGGCTAATACGCTAGACATAAAAGTACAAGAAGCATAAAGGACCCCTGGGAGATACAACACAAATAGGAAAATATCACGACATATAGTCATCAGACTGACCAAAATATCAACTAAAGAGACCCTCCTACAGGCTGTAAGGCAAAAGAAGCAAGTTACATACAAAGGAGAGCTTATTTGAAAAATACCAGACTTCTCAACTGAAACATTACAAGCAAGGAGAGACTGGGGCCCCATTCTCACTCTTCTAAAACAGAATAATGCCAAGCCTAGAATCTTGTACCCTACAAAACTAATCTTTATATATGAAGGAGAAATTAAGACATTCTCAGATAAGCAAAGACTGTGGGAATTCACCAAGATAAGACCAGTCAAAACAGTGTTACACATGAATCAGCATAATAAATACTCATGAATGTAAAAATACTGAAAATCTAAAGATTAAAGGCCAGATATCACAATGCCTCAAGAGAGAAAACCAAGCAACAATGTCCAACCAAACAGAATGAAGAGTAATCTGCCCCACTTATCAGTTCTCTCAATAAATGTGAAAGGCTTAAACTCCCCACTGAAGAGACATAGGCTGGCTGAATGGATAAAAAAAAAATACAAGCCAAGCATCTTCTGTCTTCATGAAATACACCTAACCTGCAAGGATGCATATAGACTAAAAGTAAAGGGGTGGAGATCAGTCTTTCAAGAAAACGGAAGCCAAAAGAAGGTTGGTGTGGCAGTTCTCATTTTAGATAATTTAGTTTTTAAACCAACAAAAGTAGTGAAAGACACAGACGGTCATTATATAATGGTGAAGGGTACAGTTCAACAAGAAGACATAACAATTTTAAATATATATGCACCCAACTTAGGTGCACCCAGATTCATAAAGCAAACCGTACTGGATCTAAGCAAATTAACAGCAACCCCATAATAACTGGAAATTAAAACACCACACTAAATGCACAAGACAGAGATTCTAAAGAGAAAATTAATAAAGAAATAATTGACTTAAACAAAACTCTAGAACAATTGGGCCTGACTGACATTTACAGGACATTCTACCGAAAATCCACTGAATATACGTTCTTCTCATCAGCTCATGGGACATTCTCTAAGATTGACCATTTCCAAGGACACAAAGCAAGTCTCAGAAAATTTTAAACAATAGAAATCATACCATGTATCTTTTCAGACCACAGTGGAATAAAAGTAGAAATCAACCCAAACAGAAACCCACATTTCTACACAAAACTGTGGAAATTAAACAACCTTCTATTAAATGATTACTTCGTGAATGAGGAAATCAAGATGGAAATTTAAAAATTCTTTGAACTTAATGACAATGAAGAGACAAGTTACCATAACCTGTGGGACACAGCTAAAGCACTACTAAGAGGAAAGTTTATTTCCATAAATGCCTATAAGAAAAAGTCTAAAAGACCACAAATAGACAATGTAATGAATCGACTCGAAGAGCTGGAAAACGAAGAACAGACCAACTCCAAACCCAGCAGAAGAAGTGAAATTAACAAGATCAAATCAGAACTAAACGAAATTGACAACAGAGAAACTATACAGAAGATTAATAAAAAAAAGTTGGTTCTTCAAAAAAATAAACAAAATTGACACGCCTTTGGCTAGACTAATGAAAAACAGAAAAGAGAAATCTCTAATAAGCTCCATCAGGAACAAAAAAGGAGATATCAAAACAGATCCCAAGGAGATACAAGATATCATTTAAGAATACTACAATAACCTTTATGGACTGAAACTGAAAAATGAGGAGGAAATGGACAAATTTCTAGAAACACATAGCCTCTCTAGGCTCAACCAGGAAGAAATAGATTTCCTGAACAGACCAATATCAAGAGTCGAAATAGAAACAACAATTAAAAATCTTCCTAAAAAGAAAAGTCCTGGCCCAGATGGTTTCACACATGGATTTTACCACACTTACAAGGAAGAACTGGTTCCTATCTTGCAGAAATTATATCACAACTTCGAGAATAATGGAATCCTTCCCAACACCTTATATGAAGTAAACATAACCCTGATATGAAAACCAGGAAAGTATGCACCAAA
>CAUYPO010074792.1:0-14200 GCA_963574435.1 Cheirogaleus major | reverse complement strand
CTGGGCTCAAGGGATCCTCCTGCCTCAGCCTCCCGAGTAGCTGGGACTACAGGCATGCGCCACCATGCCCGGCTAATTTCTAAATTATTTTTTGTTTTGTGGTCTTTTTAAAACTGTTAAATGAGGCTCGGTGCAGTGGCTCACGCCTGTAATCCTACCACTCTGGGAGGCCAAGGCGGGTGGATCCTTTGAGCTCAGGAGTTGGAGACCAGCCTGAGCAAGAGAGAGACCCTGTCTCTACTAAAAATAGAAAGAAATTAGCCGGACAACTAAAAATATATAGAAAAAATTAGCTGGGCATGGTGGCACATGCCTGTAGCCCCAGCTACTCGGGAGGCTGAGGCAGGAGGATCGCTTGAGCCCAGGAGTTTGAGGTTGCTGTGAGCGAGGCTGACGCCATGGCACTCTAGCCCGGCCAACAGAGTGAGACTCTGTCTCAAAAAAAAAACCTCAAAAAACTATTAAATGCTTTGCACATCTACAGTTACAGTCATCAATTATGAGATATTATTTGCATGTGGTTGTAAAGAATACATATTTAACCACTTCGGTGCCAGCGTCGACTGTAGCCGACAGCCACAGATGAACGCGCACAGCGACTTTAGCCGACAGCCATGATGTGACTTTTCTAATTTCTCATTTATCAAAATAAAATTGTGAACATTTAAAAACAACGTAATGAAAACATATGTGTATACGTTACCTATTCTGATTACATCACAAGTAGAGCTGCCTGTAGAGTAAACAGGCTTTCGGCGCTTTGAGGCTTTCCTCCTCACGCGAGAGCAGAAGGGACGCGGGGTGGACGCGCAGCACACGCTGCCGTGCGCGCTGCGAGAGCCGCCGCGGCCACGCTTCGCCGCCGGGGAGCGCGTACCGAAGTGGTTAAAGAATTTTTCTTTTACTGTGGTAAAGTGTATACAACAAAACTTACCAGTTTCACTATTTTTAAGTGTGCAGTTCAGTGGCATTAAGTACATTCACACTGTTGTGCAACCATCACCACCGTCTATGTCCAGACTATGTGTCACCCCTGACTGAAACTCCACACTCACTAACAGCGACTCCCCCCAGCCCGTGGCAACCACTACTGTACTTTCTGCCCGATAATGTAACTACTCTAGGTACTTCATAGAAGTGGAATCATACAGTATTTGTCCTTTAGTGCCTGGCTTATTTCACTTAGCATAACGTCTTCAAAGTTCTTCTATGTTGTGGCATGTATCGGAATTTTATTGAAGGCTGAATAATATTCTGTTGTACATATATAACATATTTTGTTTATCATAATCTGTTGATGGGCATTTGGGCTGTTTCCATCTTTTGGCTATTGCTGAGAACATTGGTGTGCAAATATCCATTTGAGTCTTTTGGGTGTATACTCAGAAATGGAATTGCTGGATCATGTGGTAAATCTATGTTTAATTTTTTTTTTTTATGGAACCATTATACTGTTTTCCACAGTTGCTGCAACATTTTACATTCTCACCAGCATTGCATGAGGGTTACAGCTTCTCCACACATCCTTGCCAAGGCTTATTTTCTATTTTTTGCTGTTATTGTTTTTATGATAGCCATCCTAATGAGTGTGAAGTGGTATCTCATTGTAGTTTTCACTTGTTTTTTAAGCAATATTTGTAGTTAGTACAAAAGACCCAGTAAATTTGGAATTTTGAATATTACATTAATAATATCTGGTGCAAATTAGGTATGTATATATATGCGTATGTGTGTATTAATTTATTCCTCTACTAGCCCTAAAATGATGTGAGATGGCTTCTAAGAACAGGTAAACAATAAGATGAATAATATTATATAAACAGCTCAATTCATGGCACTGAGAATATAGAAGAAAACTGAAAAAAAAATGAATCTATGGCCCAAATTAGATGAACATGAAAGTGTATTGTAATGTCCCCTACAATTACTAAAATTGGGATGAAATAGTCAATTCTGAACTTCCTAGTGGCCAAAGAAAAAAGGGAAATAGGGTCACTAACATGGTTTGTTTATTTGAGATGGTAAAAGCACAGGAAAGTACAAGGCTTTTCTTGGCTGATTGATATAAGAAATATATATATATAAGAAATAAACTATAATTATTTTGTTTGTTTTTTTAATTTTGAGGCAAAGGAAAGTTTATTAATTTGCCAGCCAATGAGGAGGTTGGCATACTCCTGCCTCAAAGTAGCAACATCCTCCCTCAGAGCAGAATTACGGAGCTTTTAAAGGTTCTGATTAATCCCATAATCCATCTTTGGCCAAAACAATCTTGTGACTTCCCCCGGGCAATTTCCTTGAGCCATCTCCTGTGGCACAAAGAACAAAGGACACTCTCCTTCTCCTCCCGACCACTGGCCTGAGGCAGGGATGTAGGTTTTAGTTCTCAGAAAGGGTGAAGGGATTTTGAAGAGACAGAAAACATTTTACCCTTTTTCAGGCCATTTTCTCTGTTACATATTCCCCACTGTCAGTTTTATCTTCCATATCTATGGGTAGTCATCGAGCTACTTCCTGTTGAATTGGGGCGATGTTTTAGATGGAAGGTGCAGATTATCACGTGGAAAAGGGCATACGCAGTAACTACAACCATGGGGACTGGCAAGGTGAAATGGACCGTCACCTTGCACACAATGTCCAATACACAGCTGGCTTAGAAAAGAAACATGGGACCTCTGAGTGCAGAGCTAATAAATTGTACCCTGTAGGTGATCTGAGAGACCGGCTTCTGCAAACCCAGAAATCACGTACAGAAATGCTGATACCAAGCAAGGTTCAGGATAACACACCAGCAGCAAGACAGATCAGATAGCAGAAGAGGCGATAGCCCAGGAAATCCTCACTGAGGAGTTGTCCCTCTGTCTCTGGTATGATGGACCCAAGGTTTCAGTTCTGACAATTTTAACAAGGTGTTAGTTGTTAGAGGCACTTTGCAGTCTAATTCTGAAGTTTTTAAATAGACAATCATGTTACTGACATCAGCAGATTTCAGACTGAAAGCAAACAGAATTTTTGATTAAATTATTGGCGTTGGAAACAGACTGACCATTAGACTGTTTTTGTGTAAAACAGTAGCTTCAGAGTACAATTAGGAAAATAAAAAGTCAACTCCACCTATCTCAGCAGAGCCATAGTTCTATTCCTTTCGACTTCAGTCAGGTAAAGTTTTATGTAGTAGAACAGGTAAAATCTTAAGTTGGCCTCATTTTACATATGTACCTGACATTTCCTTCCCAGGTTACAGATTATAAATGTATGTGTGTTTTGTACAAATAGTCTTCTTAAAAATATATCCTTATCTTCCATTTGTAAGGAGGGAAAGATCTTCATGTTCAAATCTGATATTAAAGTTTCTTTTTCAACTTGAAACTACAGGAACTAATGTCTCATTTTAAGTTTATCCTAGAAAAAAACTTTATGATAACTAGAGATATTGTCTAACTAGTTTCCAAGTACTTGAATAGCAAAGAAAACAAAAAATAAGAATAGAAGCCACATCCATCAGATATTTTTATAAGAACTAAAACAATTGGTCTTATGGAAAGAATTGGTTGGAAGTTTTACTCAAAGGTTTGGTTGAAAGATATTAACTGACATTTCTTGAGCATTTACAATGTTATAGGCACAGTTCAAAATGCTTTGTGTGTTAACACTCTTACTCCTCTAAATTTAATGAGGTTAATATTATGATTATCATTTCCATTTTACAGGTAGGGAAACTGAGGCATGGAGCAGCTTAGTATCTTTGCTCCAGATCATATAACAGGAAGTGTCAGAGCTGGGATTGATACAAAAATATTCATACACAACTATGTGTTCTGGCTCCAAAGACCACATGCTTACCCCAAACTGTACTGCCTCTTGATGTTATAGCAAAAGAAACAGAGGACTATTTTGGCCATCTGGCAAATAAATATCTCAGATTTGTTTTATGTCATTATAGTTGTTTGTTTGTTTTCCTTTAGATGATCAAACTCACCTTAATTCTCCTTGAAAATTCCCTTAATAGTCTTGTATTTAAAACCTGGTACTAAATTTTTAAAAATGAATAATGCTCCAGGTTCTAATTAACTGATGAAACCTTATGCAGCCATTAAAAAAAAGGTTTTTACAAACAGTTTTAAGAACATGGAAGAATACTTATAAAATAAAGTAGCAGCAGGTAAATTTGTAAAAAGCCAAGCTCTACTTCCTCCCCCTCCAAAAAAAAATGGCTTTCATTGGCTAGGAGAATTAAGAATGATTTCTTGTTTATTTTTCTTAATTTTCTTTATAATTTAACACTTTATAGTCCAAAAAGGGCTATAGGCTATAGGCTTCATTTATAGCTATAGGCTTCATTTTTAAAAAGGCCAATCAGATCCTTTCATTACAAAAGCATAGCTGCAGCATTTGGTGGTGATCTTAGTGCATCATCTAGAACCATCTCCACAGAGCCCGTGCATATGAGTGAGATGGCGCAGTTCAGACCCGCACTGCTAAATGTGGCTATTCCGTTTTAAACTAATTAAATTAAATAAAATTTAAAATTCAGTTCCTCATTCACATTAGTCCCATTTCAAGTGTTCAGTAGCCACCTGTGGCCAGGTGACAGCTTTTCCAGCATGGCAGAAAATTCTGCACAGCACTGGTTTAGAAGAACACAGAATCTGGAGCCAGAAGACTTGGAACCCAGTCCTCTCACAAAATGACACTTGCCGGAAATGGGGCATATTTCCAAGCTCTCTAAGCCTATTTCGCCACGGGCAAACTGGGACTGATGATGATACCATTTACCACATCTGTAAGTTAAGAAGATTAAATAAGAGAATGCAGGTGACAGTTCTCTGAAAACTGCAGTGTAGTTTACCAGGTCGATAGATGTAGCTTCCCAAGTCCCACAGTCTGGAGTCAATCTAGCTCTTCGTAGAATGATTCCAAACCCATGAATGCTTCATACCAAGAATTTTGCCTGAACGACACCGTAAAAATCAGATTTTCTATAGTTCCCAGACCAAGTCCGTGGCAGTGTGGACATTCCATTTCTTCCTTGTAAAAAGCTTCAGTACACAGCTCTGTATTTATCTTATATAACACCTCCTTTAATAATTTAAAGTCTTCATTATAAACACATTGCTCTAGTTCTATTTCTACACTGAAAAAGACTGCCTTAAAATAAATAGAATAGAAATAAAAATAAATAGAACAGAAAAAAGGCTGTGTTCCAAGAAATCAACGAGGTTTGTGAAATGCTATGTAACTAAGGGAAATCAATCTCAGTTGACAGTGCAGGCGTTACGCAAAAGGTCTTGCCATTCACTGCAAGGGAGCATGAGGCTTTCACCACCGACGACAGCAGGTTCTCCTAAACTTCAGTGCTGTTGGGGTACCAGTGAAGCGGAAATACTTGCTCATTCTGGTATTTTTTTTTCCCAGAGTCACTTTTGGTTTTCGCTGCAAGACAACGTGACTCTTTTAGATTAGTTTAGGTCTGCCGCATTTCCCAAACGCCTCCATGCTGTGTCTCATGCAACCACCCGACGGCCTAGTAAACGGAGCGCACCGTGCACGGCGCAAGAAACCCGGGCTCGACCCCCGCAGCGGCCGGGGCGGGTCCCCACTCACGCTCCCTTCTGCCTCCCCAGGTCCCGGCCGCGGGTGCCTCCGACGCCATGACCGCAGAGGACTCCAGCGCAGCGACGAGCGGCGACGCGGCCGCGCGCTCCCAGGCGCCCGAGGGCGTGGCGGGCGCGCCCAACGAGGCGGCGCTGCGCGCGCTGATGGCGCGCACGGGCTACAGCCTGGCGCAGGAGAACGGGCAGCGCAAGTACGGCGGCCCGCCGCCCGGCTGGGAGGGCCCGCGCCCGCAGCGCGGCTGCGAGGTCTTCGTGGGCAAGATCCCGCGCGACGTGTACGAGGACGAGCTGGTGCCCGTGTTCGAGGCGGTGGGCCGCATCTACGAGCTGCGCCTCATGATGGACTTCGACGGCAGGAACCGCGGCTACGCCTTCGTCACCTACTGCCACAAGCTGGAGGCCAAGCGCGCCGTGCGCGAGCTCAACAACCACGAGATCCGCCCGGGCCGCCTGCTCGGCGTGTGCAGCAGCGTGGACAACTGCCGCCTCTTCATCGGCGGCATCCCCAAGACCAAGAAGCGCGAGGAGATCCTGGAGGAGGTCGCCAAGGTCACCGAGGGCGTGCTCGACGTGATCGTCTACGCCAGCGCGGCCGACAAGATGAAGAACCGCGGCTTCGCCTTCGTGGAGTACGAGAGCCACCGCGCCGCCGCCATGGCGCGCCGCAAGCTCATGCCCGGCCGCATCCAGCTGTGGGGCCACCAGATCGCCGTGGACTGGGCCGAGCCCGAGATCGACGTGGACGAGGACGTGATGGAGACCGTGAAGATCCTCTATGTGCGCAACCTCATGATCGAGACCACCGAGGACACCATCAGGAAGAGCTTCGGCCAGTTCAACCCGGGCTGCGTGGAGCGCGTCAAGAAGATCCGCGACTACGCCTTCGTGCACTTCGCCAGCCGCGAGGACGCCGTGCGCGCCATGCGCAGCCTCAACGGCACGGAGCTGGAGGGCTCGTGCCTGGAGGTCACGCTGGCCAAGCCGGTGGACAAGGAGCAGTACTCGCGCTACCAGAAGGCGGCCAAGGGCGGCGGCGCGGCCGAGGCGGCGGCGCAGCCCGCCAGCTACGTGTACTCCTGCGACCCCTACGCGCTGGCCTACTACGGCTACCCCTACAGCGCGCTCGTCGGGCCCAACAGGGACTACTTCGTGAAAGGTGAGTGGGGCTCGCCCGCGGGGGACCCTCGGGGCCGCCTCCCAGCCGGGCGTCCGCGGCCTGTGGGCTGCAACGCGCTGAGCTGGCGGACGCTGAGCTGCTGTTTGGGTTTCTGCTCCGGGTTCCGTTCTTTGCTAGCACTGAAGGAAGTACGGGTCGGTCTGGGGTGAACGGTAAAATCGTGGGGTATGCAAGCTCTTGCTCTCTGCCTTGCCGGGGTTACCAGATTTCTGGCTAGTCGGCCAGTCTCTTGGCGCTTAGCTTAAAACCTGGTTGTGATATTAAGTCTTAAAGTGGAGGCATTGTTTTTTGGTTTTGTTTTTTATAATCACTGATTAGGATATAATGAGACCAAGCATTACGCTGGAAAGTAAGATACCTAGGTTCTGGGTCCTGCTCTTTGGTTAACTGGGTTTGTGACTTTAGTCAGTCACTTTAACATCCGCTGGCCTGTTTTCTCAAGCACAAAATGTGGAAGGTAGACTAGCAGATCCCCTTCCAGATCTAACTTTGTTACAGTCTATGAATATCTTTGCTGAAATTGCAAATACAGTCTTAGGAGCTCACCTGGTGAGTTTGCACTAAGGAACTCTTGCACTATGCAGATATACCGTGTTTCCCCGAAAATAAGACCTCCCCATAAAATAAACCCTGGCAAGATTTCTAAGCATTTGTGCAATAGAAGCCCTACCCCGAAAATAAGACCTAGTGACGGGCGTGGCTACGCAGCGGAACCCGTGCATTTCCTCGCGAAGCAGTAAAGAAGGCGAGCAGCCCTTCTCATCTGCCCCATGAGAGCTCTAGTGCCCGACATGAGAGATTGAGGCCAATGGTACTAAAGGAAATAGAGTCGCAAGGAATTCAGGATGCCATTCAGGGTTTGGAGAGTTATGATGATGTTCCAGAAGAAGACGACTTCACTATATTTGAATAATGTAGATTGTTGTACTGTTCTTAAAAAAAATAACACAGCCCCTGAAAATAAGCCCTAGGGTGTCTTCTTGAGGAAAAATAAATATAAGACCCTGTCTTATTTTCGGGGAAACACTGTACTTAGGATGCAAATCTAGGCTGACATAGGATATTGGAAACATTTACCAGCCCATTAAAGATGGAGCCACCTGCAACTTAGACTCGGGACAAACAACCACATGCCAAGAGCCATGAGCCAAGGTCTGCCTGCTGTGCTGTCTGTTGGGTGCTCACCATTTTTTGTGTTGTTATTATAAGCAGGCAGCATAAGAGGCCGAGGGCGAGGTGCGGCTAGCAACAGAGCCCCAGGGCCCAGGGGTTCCTACCTTGGGGGATATTCTGCTGGCCGCGGTATATATAGCCGGTATCATGAAGGAAAAGGAAAGCAGCAAGAAAAAGGATATGAACTTGTGCCGAATTTGGAAATCTCTACCGTCAATCCAGTTGCCATTAAACCTGGCACAGGTCAGTATAAACCAGATGGAGAAAGCATCCCTTCAGACTAAACTCCGGCCCTCTTTCTGAAGTCAGTCTAAGCCTTTCTCGGGCCCTCACGTCTGCACGTGGCCCTCTCTTCTCATAGACAGCCAGAGACTAGGCAGAAGCAAAGCTGGAACTTAGGGGAACGGTCTCGCTCTCACCATGTTCGCATCAGAGTTTCTGGCAGTGAGTTTTTCAAATGGATATCACCAGTTGTTAGGCTTTTTCTGCATCTATGGCTGAGTAGGCAAAGTTGTAGCAGGGATTGGGGTCAGGGGGAAGAACTGAACAATATGAGGCTCTCTGTATCTTTTAGCTAAAATCTGTCTTTTCCTTACTCAGGTCTGTTTCTACCTCAACCTTCAGAAGCCAAGGGGTGCAGCTATTGCCCATTCTGAGAGTTGTTGGGAAGGGTAGAAAATTCCCCCTCAGGAGCAAACAGCACCATTTGTCCATGGTCTGAGCAAATAAGAATGCATGGGGACAAGGTAGTGGTGCAAGTTTTTGCAGCTGCTGATTTCCTGGATTCTGATTTCCAGCACTCATTTCCTCTTCTACCGGGGGTCAGTAGATTGGGAGTAGGGATGCTCAAGTATTTCAGGCTAGGGACCTTGAACTTCACTTTCACTCAGGTCCCACAAACCAGTTTGCCAATGTTGTTAGTGCCTATGGTCACCTAATGTGAGGCAGGTCTTCGGATTCAAACCTGCAAAGAACATGAACTCTGTTGTGTGAGTCTAGCACAAACTCTATAATAACACACACCACACAAGCAACCAAACATATGGAAAGTTCAGTCCGTGGGTAATTGGAATGATCCTCCTCTAGCCCTCTTCCTGGCTTCACGGAGGGCACACTGAAGAGCTGTTTAAAGCTCAGCTACTCTGGTTTTCTTCTGGTTGAGACTGCACTTCTTCCCCTAGCTAGAGTCAAGGAGCCTATGCATTTGGAACACAGGTTCACATTGGCCTCCTAGGACTAAAGAGCATTTTCCCAGCAGAGCCCTCTTTTGAAGAATCCAGTGAAGATTTTTTTTTTGCCTGGATAAAAATTATGCAATCTTTGCAGTTAAGTGACTCCTTAGACTGTATTTTCTTATAAATGCCATTGGCAGCTGGGCATGCTGGCTCATGCATGTAGTCCCAGCACTTTAGGAGGCCAAGGCAGGAGGATCGCTTGAGGCCAGGAGTCTGAGACATAATTGAAAAAAATAGAGTATTTCCTAATTTCTTAATGGGCAACATTGTGAGACCCCATCTCTATAAAAAAATTTTTAAAAAATTATCTGGGTGTGGTGGTCCACACCTGTAGTCCTAGCTACTTGGGAGGCTGAGGAGGGAGGGTCTCTTGAGCTCAGGAGATCAAGGGTGCAGTGAGCTGTGATCTTGCCACTGCTCTCCAGCCTGGGCAACACAGCAAGACCTTGTCTCTAAAAAGATAAATAAACAAACGCCTTGGGACTGTGAGCAGTGTAAAATTGATCCTAAAGTTCAGTAACTCCATAAAACAGAACCTAGATATAGGAACTGTTGCTTCTACTTGTTGAGAAAAGGACTCCTGTTGGCAAGTTACAGTAGCCTAAGGTTTAACAAGAGAAAAAAACTGTTAAAGAATCTTTAGCCATTTAAAAATGCATTCTGGGGCCTGAGGGCCAGTAGCCAGAATAGCTCAGAGTTAGTACACCCATGTAGCTCAAACTCACAGCCCTCTCTGGGCCCCATCCCTTTGATTCTGGTTCTGATCATTCAGAAAATTAGAATTTTATATTTTGAGAGAGACCCCAGGGTAGTAGTGCAATATCTACGCACGAAACCAATAGAAGATACGATTGGAAAGGCAGGTAAAAGAGTTAGCTAAGATTTTAGATATATTTTAATGAATGGCTGTATCATTGTTTAGCTTACAGCTGTTTATCTCTTTACATTTGATCAAGTCAGTCTTTTTTTTTTTTTAGACAGAGTCTCATTCTTGCCCGGGCTAGAGTGCCGTGGCGTCAACCTAGCTCACAGCAACCTCAAAATCCTGGGCTCAAGCAATCCTTCTGCCTCAGCCTCCCGAGTAGCTGAGACTACAGGCATCCGCCACCATGCCCGGCTAATTTTATATATATATATTTTTTTTTTTTTTTTAGTTGGCCAGTTAATTTCTTCCTTTTTATAGTAGAGACGGGGTCTCGCTCTTGCTCAGGCTGGTTTCAAACTCCTGACCTTGAGCGATCCTCCCTCCTCGGCCTCCCAGAGTGCTAGGATTACAGGCGTGAGCCACCGCGCCCCACCCAAGTCAGTCTTTAATAGAATAAATGTACCCACAGTTGTAGAAAAGCCATAAGTGAAAGCATTCTTTGTGTATACACTTCATATGTTTTGCTTCTCCTTTCAACACACACAACAAGCACATACACAAACCGCCTAAACCAGAGCCAGTATCCTTTTGATCTCATCAGACATTGGCATTTAATGCTATGTTTTTGAATCTCTGGTTGCAATCAGCCCTTTGGAATTTAGTCACAGAAATTCTTTGAATTGGCAGGTCCTACAAAAAAAATAAGTCACTCTACTGCTTCACTACTATGAGCGGACATTAAGAAATTAGAGAATTCTCTATTTTTTTAAATTATGTATTTTTCCTTGAATTGGTAATGTTGAAATCTGAAATACAGGATGAGGAGGATATACACAGGTCTCTGAGTTCTCAGAATGAAACCCTCAACAGCACCTGCTTCCTAAAGAGTGGTGACGGTGAGAATGGCAGTCAGTCTGGTGCTGGGTGGGTGAGCGAGAGGGACGGGCAGACTCACCGTCACACGTATTGGGCCTCAAGCCTCTGGTGTCGTGTACTCTGAGCCATTTTCTCAGAGTTAGAAGCCCTTTCTTGCTTAGTAGGATATCAAGAATAAGTTTCAAAATGAGCTTTTTCTATAGAAGTAGTAGAAAATGTTGGTGCAGAAGCCTAACTCTAGGCTTCCCTTCCATGCTGATCTCCTGGGAGCCTCCATACCCTGTGGTTCCTTTGAAAGACAAGCAGGGAGTTGCCTGCCCCTGCCATCTCTCCCTTCTGGGTAGCAAGTACCCGGTTACGTGGCTTGTATGAAAAGACCATTAATTAGCACAGGGAGGCACAGGACCGCTAAACTTGGTTTTAAACATGCATAGAGTGCTTGATGGACTGTTCTTGGTGACTGAAAGCAATTGACCTGTTTTTCCCTCTTTGCGTCTCTTACAGTAGCCATTCCCGCCATTGGGGCCCAGTATTCCATGTTTCCGGCAGCCCCAGCCCCTAAAATGATTGAAGACGGCAAAATCCACACAATGGAGCACATGATAAGCCCTATTGCTGTGCAGCCAGACCCAGCCAGTGCCGCCGCCGCCATTATTCCTGCTGTGTCGACGCCACCACCCTTCCAGGTTGAGTTTTTGCTGCAGTCATTGTGATTTGTGTGTGAGGCCTCTCTTTATCATGGGTGGATTTAGTATTCAGCACTGAGAATTTACCGTGTGCCTAGCTCTCTGGTAGAGCCATGGGTTTGGATGACATTGACATAGAGCATTTTTAATGTGAATCATGACAGAAAAGAAAAACTTTAAATAATCATTGGACTGCCCTAATATCATCATTGTATTAAGGATGGGAAGCCGTATGAGAAAATGACATATGCGATTTTTCACAGTGTCATAATATTACACAGGCCAATTTTTTAAAATGGCACTGGAGAATTTCTAGCTCATGTTGTTAAAGAGTCACATTCGAAATCCAGGAAGCTCTTTCACATTTTCACATTCCAAATTGCAGCTTGAGGAAGATTTTTAAAAAATGTTTATACTCATATATATATGTGAGTGTGTGTGTTTATATATTTATGTGTGTTTGGGGGCGAGAGAGGATATATATACATACGTTAAATGAAATTGTACAAAATCTGCCTGTAATCCTCTCCTCCGACCATGTCTCCACTATTCCCCTATCTTTTCCCAAACTATCTCACCATTTTGGACTCCTCCCCCACCTTGGTTCACAGTGTTCTCTTTCTTTTTTTTGAGACAGACTCTTGCTCTGTTGCCCCGGCTAGAGTGCTGTGGCGTCAGCCTAGCTCACAGCAACCTCAAACTCCTGGGCTCAAGCGATCCTCCTGCCTCAGCCTCCCGAGTAGCTGGGACTACAGGCATGAGCCACCATACCTGGCCCACAGTGTTCTCTTAACTATGGTTTCTTCAGTCTCACCTCTTCACAGAATCTTTCCCCACCCACCAGGCCTTAGAGAATCTTCTCTCCTGTACTTCTCATTACTACACTATTACTTAGCTTTTGGCTGCCAAGTGTTCTCTCTCCCCAGTTAAAATGAAGCTCCTCCAGCCCTAGGATTCTTAGGTTTCTTTCTATCTTTAGTGCATAGCACACAGGGAGTACATCTTTTTAACAGAAAAAACAATCTTGTTTTAAAGCTATTCTTTGTGAGGCAAAGAATCACGAACACCAATCACAGACATCATAATCAGGCCCAGGGGCTCTCATCCAATTAGTGAGAATTATCCAGGGCATGTGTTTAAAAAATGGAGACTTCTGGACTCAAACCCCTGAAGGTTCCAATTCAGTTGACCTGGGCTGGGGTTCTAGAATTAATATTTTATACAAATTCCTCAATGATTTGGAAACAGAGCCAGTATGAACCTCTGCAACAGGATGCTGTACAACAGGATGCTGTTGACATTCGTTTGCCTACTCTGAACATCAGTGTTGACTGCATTATTCACAGAGGGTCAACTTGGTTGAAGTTTATTCATCCATCAGTATGTCATCAAGTGTTCTTTAACTGGGACCTCCAAAAGACGAAGTAAGGACTCGGTTGTCGATGACTCACTGTAGCGGACAGCTAGGTGTAGTTACTGCTTGTGGACTGGCTGTAAATATCAGTGGTAACTTGCAAGCAATACTTAGTGGTATCTGACAATAACTTATGATTCTTCTTTACTGACAAACTCATGAACACTCGCTAAGTGGCGTCTGTTCTGGTCCGGTCCAAATTCCAGGCCCCATGGTCATGTCCTGGGCCCCAGACTATTCCTGTCTCATATCAGTCTGCACTAGAAGTTGCCATCGGGTCCTTATTCACAGTCTTAGCTTATGAATTTGCTCAAAGTACAATCCACTGATTCCCATGGAGATTTTTTCCTTCTCTAGCAAATTCTGCAGAATGCCTAGAGCTCTTACTTTTTAACCCAAGAATGGCTTCTTTGGTTGTGTGTGGCCTTGGTGCTCTCTCTGGAATCTGAGTACTCTGTGTCCTCATCTGAAGTCTTTAACCCGGATTCTCTGACATGTTCTGCCTTCCACCTCTTTTGAATTCTCTTCCAAATTGCAGCAGAGGAAGGAGGATTTTAAGCACTGCTGACTGACAAAAAGAACACCTTTCTGAGCGGGAGTCACACTGGAAACTGATCTCCCAGCGTGGCTTTCGGAACCTACCCGTGGGGTCCCGTTGGTCATCCTCTCCTGCCTTGCAGGTGCTCAAGGATATTCCTGTTTATATCGAAAATTTCACGTAGCCTTTACAAACAATAAAAACATATTTGCTGATATAGACTTAATTACATCTTCAAACTAATCTCTCATACTTTTCTCAATGTTCACAACACATCTATGGTGCAGGTAGAGCAAGGATAACCATTCCTCTTTGACAGCAGGGAATCATCACCTGAAGTGGAAGTTAACCACTTCGGCGCGGCGCTCACGGCCGCGAAGCGTGGCCGCAGCGGCTCTCGCAGCGCGCACGGCAGCGTGTGCTGCGCGTCCACCCCGCGTCCCTTCTGCTCTCGCGCGACGAGGAAAGCTCCAAAGCGCTGAAAGCCTGTTTACTCTACAGGCAGCTCTACTTGTAATGTAATCAGAATAGGTAACGTAGACATATATGTTTTCATTACGTTGTTTTTTAATGTTCACAATTTTATTTTGATAAATGAGAAATTAGAAAAGTCGTATCACG
>CAUYPO010074790.1:0-54618 GCA_963574435.1 Cheirogaleus major | reverse complement strand
CACACCCCCAACCCACTCCCACACCAACCCCCCACGTCACACACACACATGCAAGTCACACACACACTCCCCACGTCACACACACACATACACACACACACCCCACGTCACACACACATGCACGTCACACACACCCCATATCACACACACACCCACGTCACACACACCCCATATCACACACACACACCCCATATCACACACACACCCCACGTCACACACACTCCATGTCACACACACACCCCACGTCACACACACCCCATATCACACACACACCCCATGTCACACACACCCCATGTCACACACACACACCCCACATCACACACACACACCCAAGTCACACACACACACCACGTCACACACACCCACGTTACACACATGCCACACACAGTGCATACCCACCACAGACTATATACCTCAAACGACTCATGCCATACCCACCCTGTGACCCCTGTGTGCTTCGTGGGCACTGGTGCAAGGAAGAGAGGCCAGTCCCTCGGGGAACAGCCCATGTATTATCCCAACGGCCCCTCTGTTTGGAGATCTAAGCGGAGCAACAAAGCGCGTCTGGTCCGGAGCTTGCAGCAGACATGCCAGGCCCCCTCCAGAGCCTTCTCTCCTCAGCGCAGAGGGAGTGTCAGGGGTTAAGCCTGCTGGGAAAGGGCCCTCCAGCCACGCTAGTGTGAAGGAGGGAGACAAGAGGGAAAGACCGCGGCAGCTCACTAAGTGCATGAGTCACCCGCCCTGCAGTGCAGACTGATGACGCGCCTCACTTTCACAGAGAAATGACAGACGCCCAGAGAGGTCAGGACCTGGCCCAGGAGCACACAGCAGAGAAACAGAGCCTAAAGGTGACCCCACAGCAGGACCCAGGGCCCTGCTCGCCACCTCTGTGGTTAAAAGGGAACTGGGGTTCAAGGCGGGGGTCTCTATACATAACATGAAAAGAAATAGCATCTATATACCTCTTTGCAAAGTTCTTCCCACTTGCAAAGTTCTATTGTTGAATCTTTTCAACAGCCTGGCAGGGTCCTACCACAGTTGCTCTCATCTGACACACAGGGAGGCCAGGGGTCATAGAAGCTGAGAGGATACAGTGTCACACTGGGTGAAAGACAGCACATCCAGAATAACACACAGAACACGCATGCACGCACAGACAACACAGAGAACCGCAGAGAACCACAGACGCGCCATGTCCCCACCCACACCTCCTGCACTCCAGCCTTGTCTCCCTGGGCGTGCAACCGCAGAGGGCAATGCTGAGGGAGCCAGAGACAGGCGATGTCCTGGACCCCAGCCAGGGCAGGAGCTGAGCTGGCCCCGAATGTCTTCTCGCCTCAGCTTGTCCCGGGGCTCTGGCCCCAGACTTGCGGTGCCCTCACCTTCTGGATCTGGCGGAGACTGTCGTGCCGAAGGCGGGTCCTGCAGAGGCTGGGAGCAGGTGTGCGAGAGGCCTTATATAGCAGGTGGCCACACCGTCAGGGACACAGCTGCCTTCTGGGGAGGGACCTCTGGGTCACAGGAGCCAATGCTTCTGGCTATCAAACTGTGCCCTGCCCACCCACAGGGCTGCAGGCAGCTTAACCCTCTGGCAGCCACGCAGCTAGTGTCCTCTCCGCGGCCCCTAGGAATTGGGAGCGACTTTGGGGAAAGCCTTGAGCAAGGTGTGCCCGAGAGCAAGCCTCGAATGTTTATAGCAGCACAGTTCACAATTGCAAAGTCAGGTATCGCCATTTGATTGATTGATTATTTGGTTCTACATGCATTCTGAAGAAATCTTATCAGAAAACTTTATGTTTTCCCGGGGACTTATCCTCCATTGCTTCATTAAATTTGATTCACTGAGAAAATGAGTTTTGCTGCTTAGAATAATAGAAAGAAAATAATGCCAATCTGAGCAAAGGAAGATTTTTATGCCCTACTCTATTTTAAATTTTTATTGAGAAAGCAAAAGCGGTGGCCTTCCCCTAGTAATTTTAAAGAATTAGGGAAATGCTTTTAATTCGACCATTTAGAAATGAAGGGCATAAGTTCAGATTTCATATGCATCCATGAACATTCAATCCTAAATTTGCAGAAGTTATAGTTATTGCATTATCTTCCTCTGCATGGTGAGTTGCACTCATAACTAATGCACTTTCTTTCTTTCAATTATAATTAGTATTATAATTGTCAATTCTGACACTTAAGTGAAAGTCTTCAACCTGAACATTGGTCTTACTCTATGATACTTTGATAATTGATAATGTGATAATTCTTAAGAATGCAAAGGCAATTTAAGAAAACCATTTAATGTAATTTAAGTATTTTATTACCTGCAATTTTATATTATCTGGAAAAGTGGATAAAGCATTCCTAAGTAGCAAGTCTTATGCAACAAGCAGTTAGGTAGAGGGTAATGAGTATTATAGATTCTGAAGGAATCCTAACAAACATTGAAAGGGCCAGTGAAATGTATAAAAGAGCTAGCTTAGATTAAGAGAATGAGAGCTAGAAATTAAGAAGAAAGAGATTTAAGTCATTAGAGTGGGAAAATATATTTCAACAAAAATAATGATTTACTTTCAAGACATCAGATTTAGAAGCAAACAAAATATTTAGATATTTAGATTTTATAAGCTTATTTTGTCAATGGATTATCAACTAGTTGGGGGAAGATTGGCAGTCGTGGGTGATATTTTGATTTATTTAAAAATTTTCACCTTAATATACCATCATTAACAGCATATTCAAAAGAAGTCTGAGGAGTTAAAGATTGTGTAAAAATAAAGGGGATGAGGTTGGGAGGGGGAAAGATTGTTAGGGGGAAATTTAAATATTCCTTGGAAATGGATTATATGATTAGTAGAATAATTAGGGGAATAGACTGTAATTTTATAAGTGGTCTGATATCATTTTAATGTTTGGGTAAATTGCTCTTTTGTTAATCCAAACTATAGATCAATATCTTAGTATAATTACTTCACTCTATAATTCTATATGATTCATGTACACCAAGGAGCCTTTTTAAATGTTAGCAAAATGATCATTTGTGGATGATATAGAAAATGAAAAATTAAAATAATTAAGTAATTCTTCATAACCATTTCAATCCAGTAATACATATTATATGTGAAATTTGAAAGGCAACTAATCTCCAATAAAAATAATGCATAAAAGCCTTATAAAATCCAGATATTAATTTTATAAGTCAGTAATAATAGTTACCAGTATATGGATTGTTATGCAAGTTGATATCCAGCCTGTGGTTACATGTAGTATAAATAACATGTTTCTTAAACTTTTTACATGTATTTTTGTTTATCTGTCATAATTTCTCAATGTAGATGTTTCTTAAATCCAAGTAACTATGGTACGACACTCATTATATTTCATGACACAATGTAATAATCAGAGATTGTTTACTATTCTTTATGTTTGTCTTCTTGGCATCTTTAATGTTTGTCTTAAATTCTGTACATGTATCATTTTTTACTGTATATGTTAATCCAGAACTTTTGACTCTTCTTATTAGAAAAGATTATTGGCTCAGTGAATTTTTTTTTGGACAGTCTAGACTAGCATTGTCCAATGGAAATATAATGCAAGTCACTTATACAATTCTAAATTTTCAAGTGATAACATTAGACAGTAAAAATAAACCAATGAAATTAATATATTTTGTATACTCCTATGTATCCAGAATGTTACAATTTTAATATAGAACCAATATAAAATTATTAAGAAGAAATTTTATATTTTTTTATACTTATACTTTTTTATACTTTTTCAAAGACTTAGGTCTTTGAAATATAGTATATATTTTATGCTTACAGCAAATCTAAATTCAGACTAGCTACATTTCAAGTACACTGTAGCAACATGTGGCTAATGGCTACCATATTGGATAGCACCACATAAACTTTAATGAAGTCCATATAATATGCATCATAAATAACTTTGAATCAAATGGAATGTTTTATCTGCATTTAATAGAAATTTACAATTGTCCCCTTATAAAATGGGGGAAAACTGGTCAGATATTTGTATTATTTTATGTATAAATTTAACCATAGAAAACCAATAAAGTAATCTCTTTCAATCTAGACAGAATGTGAGTCAAAAATTAAAGTGGAAAATGGTTGACGGTAATACTTGCTTACAATCACATGTTGTTTTACTGGATAGATTACTTCAGATAATTGTGGTAATAATGATAGTCACAGACTGGGAACTTTAGGGGATGGTGTACTCCTCCATCAGTATTCAGATGGTATTTTTGACTCATTTCATCAACTTGAAATTAATTCTGTAAGAAACATCTCATGAATCTATGAAGCATACAAAAATGTGATAATGCTGTTGACTGAGTAACCAGTTGACATTAAATTAGGGATCTTGAGCTGATCTAGAATAGAATATAGTAAACTGTCTTTTTTATTTAAACATATTGACAAATGTCTGAGCGTACAGAAGCATTGCTTGACCGTAGTATGAATAATCAGTTTAAATGTATTTAATTTTCAACAAGTTAAACCACTGCTTTACTAAAAACATTCCCCTAATTCTCACCATTTCTTTAAGGGATGGGAAGGAAGAATACTTAAAACTCATTTTAACAATTGAAAAGCTAAAGTGCTGAGAAACTGACTTTTCTGGGTTAAAAAGCAATCAGTGGAGGTATCCTTGAAAAGCTTCAATTGCTTGAGGTTGCTTCAGCTGAATTTGTAGCTTAATTTAAAATTCATAGAGCATTAATGGAATAGCTCCGCACTAATATCATATGGCTCTAATGTGGGACTGATTGTAAATGGACCACCAAGTAGCTTTCTGTCTGCCAGTAAAATGCTTTGATGAGAAGACGGAGCTAGAGAACTGCGGATCATAAAATGCCAGCTTGTGAATTCTGTTGAACAGGAGAGTCAAAGTTTCATTTTTGCCACTCTGCATTTTATCAAAGGTTGTCATTTCAGAGAATGATACTTATTATAATTAAGTGCAAACTTCACTTATCTGTGAAATGCCTTACAAATGCTATCAATTTCAAAGGATGTTACCTTTGGATATATTCAATAAATGCATTTGATGTTTTCATTCTGGGATTATGCATCATATGACCAAGTGATTCTTGGCTCAGTGCTTAAGAATTTACTTGTGAGTTGTCTAAACCATTAGAACTCATTTAGGGGATGCATTTGTAAATCTTTTACATTTTTCTCACTTATTTTAAATTCCCTCACTTTATTTAATCTTCTTCTAACAATCACCCACAATTTGCTTGCAATTAACCCTGAATATCCTAAACTTGTATTCAGCTTCTATCCCTTCTTTCAGACTTTTAAAAATGTTGATAAATGAAATTTCATAATCTACATATTATTCACTGACATACCTATTTTTTCCTCCATCCATTAGAAAGGTAGGTAATGATTTTTCCCAAATGTAGATTGTGAGGGGTTTTTTTGTCCCCTTTCCCTTCTATTTGTAATTTTTGCCCTCAAGAAAGACGGATTTAATTATGTATGGATTAGATACCTGAAGTAGTAATCAATTTTTAACTTCTGCACATCTTCATTTATTTATTCTATTGGCACATACTCATTTCTATGTCACAATAGAAATTGTGTTAATTAATTGATGAAGAAGTTGTTATTGAGCACTTATCATGTGTTAAACGGTTTACCAGGTGATGCAACTTAATTAAAAACTTCAATCTTCATACAATCATATTTTAATTTGATCTAATGCGGTTTTGTTATGTCATTCTACCTACCGTGAATGAATTTGGATTTGGATTCTTTCAGATGTATATTTTAGGGAAAAATGCTTTTTCTCCTTTTCAATAAGATTTTTAAGAAAATTATATAAACTTTTTCACACTGGCCTTTCACTAAAAGATATTTGCAGAGTAGATTTTGAAAAGTGTTATTCGAGCCAATTTCACTATGCAGTTTCAGAGTTGGTACTGTCTTCTTCCATCACCGTGAATTTGCTTAGCCTCACCACCTGAAGAGCCCTTCTGTGTTCATCTTTGCCTGTTAGTTTTCTGTTCAGGCCCAATTTAAATGCTATCATTTGTATGAAAGCTTTCCTTACACATTTAAATGCATTTAATTCCTCTCTCCTGTGTGTTTATTTTGTCACTTAGGCATGTTTATTAGCATATCTAACCCATTATGAGTTGTACTGAAGTCATTTGTTTCTGCTTTATCTTTCATAATACAAGAATCCTCCCTTATCTGCAAGGGATGTGTTCCAAGAGCCCCAGTGGATGCCTGAAATCCTGACTAGTACTGAACCCAATATATACTGTTTTTTCCTATCCGTACATACCTATGATGAAGTTTAATTTATAAATTAGGCACAGTAAAAGATTAATAATGATAACTAATAATAAGAGGAATAATTCTAACAATGTCATAATAAAAGTTATGTGAGCGTGGTCTCTTTTTCTCTATTAAAATATCTTACTGTACTGTTCTCACCTATTTTCAGATCATAGTTGACCACAGCTGACTATTGATTAAAACTGCAGAAAGTGAAACCATAGATAAGGGGCCTCCCTTAATTACACCCTCATTACTATTGTAATTGTAAACTCCGTGAGGTCAAGGGCTCTGTTTTATTATAATATTATTACCCGCCTTATGGATTATAGTGTCTTTAATCTAGATTCTTGCTGTGTTATTTCAATATTATAGAAGAAAATAGCTCTGTTATTTATCTAGTGAACACTCAATCCTCTATCAATATTTGTTATTTATCTCCTCATTCTTACCCTTTACTTGAAATTATGAAATTATCTTGAATAATATTAGAGCTTTTATTTCTCTAGTGAAAATTCAAGTAGTGAGTAATTAATCTATCCGACATTTCCTCAGTCTTGTTTTACCATTTGCAGACATCTTAGATTTTATATTTAGGTATCTATCAGGCAGATTAATTACTTTTTCTGCATTATTCTATGTCCAAATATGGGTAACTTTCATCAGCTCAACAAAAGAATTATCAAATTCAAATCACTGAATACATTTACAATGTAAATTTTGATTTTTATCACCTTTCTATTTAAATTCATTTGTCTCCATTAGAATATCATTAGTCAAGTTTGGAATATAAATTAATTTTTTTTTAGAAAATTCAACATTTATTAAGTCATTCTTTCTCCTTCCTTCTTGTTTTTTTAATTATTATGGGTACATAATATTAATAGTTGTATATGTTTATAAGGTACATGCGATGTGTTGATACAGATATAATGTAAATTTATAAAGTCAGGGTAATTGGGATATCCATCATCTCAGGCATATAACGTTTGTGTTAGGAATATTCCAATTCCACTCTTTTAGTTATTTTAAAGTATACCCTAACTTATTGCTGGTAATCATCACTTAGTTGTGCTATCAAATACTGTTCATTCTAACTATATTTTGACACCCATTAACTATCACCACTTTATCCCACCCTCCCTGCTACCATACCATTCCCAGCCTCTGGTAATCACCATTCTACTCTCTGTCTCCATGAGATAAATTGTTTTGCATATTTAGCTCCCACTTAAGAGTGAGAACATGCGAGATTTGTCTTTCTGTGCTTGATTCGTTTCGATTAACATGATGTGCTCCAGTTCCATCCATGTTATTGCAAATGGCAGGATTTCATTCTTTTTGTGGCTATATAATACCCTATTGTGTATATGTACCACAATTTCTTTATCCATTTATCTATTGATGAACACTTAGGTTGATTTCATATGTTGGCTATTATGAATAGTACTGCAACAAACATGAGAATGTGGATATCTTTTCAATACACTGATTTCCCCTCCTTTGTATTATATACTCAGCAGTGGGATTGCTGAATCATATGGCAGTTCTAGTTTTAGGTTTTTGAGAAAACTCATACCATTCTCCATAGTGGTTGTACAATTTACATTCTCACCAACAGTGTATGAGGGTCCCTCTTTCTCCACATCCTCACCATTATTAGTTATTGCCTGTCTTCCTGATAAAAAACCATTTTAACTGGGGTGAGATGATATCCCATTGTAGTTTTGATTGCATTTCTATGGTGACTAATGATGTTGAGCATTTTTTCATATGCCTGTTGGTTATTTCTGTGTGTTTTTTTGAGAAATCTCTATTCAGATCTTTTGTCCATTTTTTAATCAGATTATTTGAATTTTTTTCCATTTGAGATGTTAGAGCTCCTTATATGTTCTAGATATTCATCTCTTGTCAGATGGATAGTTTGCAAATATTTTCTCCCATTCTATGGGTTGGATATTCACTTTGTTGATTGTTTCCTTTGCTGTGCAAAAGCTTTTTGGCTTGATGTGATCTCATTTGTCCAATTTTGCTTTGCTTGCCTCTGCTTTGGGAGTATTACTCAAGAATTCCTTGCCCAGACCAATGTCATGAAGCATTTCTCTAGTGTTTTCTTTTATTCATTTCATAGTTTCAGTTCTTAGATTTAAGTCTTTAATCCATTTTTATTTTAGTTTTGAGTATGGCAAGGGATAAGAGTCTAGTTTTA
Organism: Cheirogaleus major; assembly: GCA_963574435.1. Classification (NCBI taxonomy): domain Eukaryota; kingdom Metazoa; phylum Chordata; class Mammalia; order Primates; family Cheirogaleidae; genus Cheirogaleus; species Cheirogaleus major. Next base: position 46,104 of record CAUYPO010074790.1, on the reverse strand, counting down.
CTCATTCATTCATTATGCCAGTACCATTTTGTTTTGGTTACTGTAGCTCTGTAGTATAATTTGAAATCAGGTAATGTGATTCCTCCAGTTTTATTCTTTTTGCTCAGGATGACTTTGATTATTCTGGGTCTTTTTTTGTTCCATATAAATTTTAGGATTATTTTTTCTATTTTTGTGAAGAATGTCATTGGTATTTTGATAGGGATTGTATTGAATCTGTAAATTACTTTGGGTAGTATGGACATTTTAACAATATTGGTCCTTCCAATCCCAGCATGGAATATCTTTCCATGTTTTTGTGTCCTGTTCAATTTTTTTCATCAGTGTTTCATAGTTTTCATTATAGAGAACTTTCACTTCTTTGGTTAAGTGTATTCCTAGGTACTTTATTTGTAGCTATTGTAAATGGGATTACTTTCTTGATTTCTTTTTCAGATTGTTTACTATTGGTATATAGAAATGCTACCGATTTTTGTATGTTGATTTCGTATCCTGAAACTTTACTGAATTTGTTTATCAGTTATAATAAATTGGGTGGAGTCTTTAGGTTTCTCTAGATATAAGATCATATCATCTGCAAACAAAGATAATTTTACTTCTTCCTTTCTAATTTGGATGCACTTTATTTCTTTCTATTTTCTGATTGCTCTAGCTATAACTTCCAGTACTAAGTTAAATAAGAGTGGTGAAAGTGGGCATCCCTGTCTTGTTCCAGATCGTAGAGAAAAGGCTTTCAGTTTTTCCCCATTCAATATGGTTGTCATGTGGACCTCTCTTTCTTTCTTCCTTCTTGTCTTCCCTTGTTAAAAGTGATTTTCTCTGGTACTGTGTTTTAATTTCTTGATTTTTATTTTTCATGTTTGTCTCGTAGGGTTTTTGATTTGAGATTACCATGATGTTCATAAAAAAACATTTTATTACCAACTATTATAAGCGTATGATGAGCATATTACAAACAAACAAGCAAACAGAAATCTAACAGAAATTCTACCCTTTAACTCCATCCCTCATACCCCACTTTTTACATTTTGTTGTTTCCATCCACATCTTTTTGCATTATCTCTCAACAAGTTGTTGTTATTTTTGATGTTTGTCTTTTAGTCTTCTTCCTCAATGTATAAGTGTCTTGTCCATATGCTATTACAGAAATAGCATATTTTATATTTGTGTCCTTACTGTTATCAGTGAGTTGTATACCTTCAGATGATTTCTTATTATTCATTAAAGTTCTTTTCTTTCAGACTGAAAAACTCCTTTTAGCATTTTTTTAGGATCGATCTCCTGTTGATGAACTTCCTCGGCTTTTGTTTCTCTGAGATAGTCTTTATTTCTCCTTCATGTTTGAAGGATATTTGTATATTATATAATATTCTGGGATTAAGGTTCTTTTTTTTTTTCCTTCAGCACTTTAAATATGTCATTAAATATGCCACTGTCTCCTGGCCTTAAGGTTTCTACTGAGAAGTCTGCTGCCAGATGTATTGGAGCTAGTTTATATGTTAGTATTATTTTTTCTTATTTCCCTTAGGAACTTTTATCTGTGACCTTTGGGAACTTGATTATTAGATGCCTTGAGGTAACCTTGTTTGATTAAATCTGCTTGGCATCCTAAGACTGTCTTCTACCTAAATATTGATATCATTCTCTAAGTTTGTAAAGTTCTCTGTTTTATTTCCTTGAATAAACTTTCTGCCCCAGTCTCTGTCTCTACCTCTCTTTAAGGCCAATAATTCATAGATTTGCTCTTTTGAGGCTATTTTCTAGATCTTTTAGGAGTGCTTGATTCTTTTTTATTCCTTTTTTCTTTTTTCCTCTTCTGGCCATGTATTTTCAAATAGACTGTCTTCAAGCTCACTAATTCTTTCTTTTGCTTGGTCAGTTCTGCTGCTGAAAGACTCTGATGCATTTCTCAGTTTGTCAATTGAATGCTTAAGTTCTAGAATTTCTGCTTGATTTTGTTTTTATTATTTCGATCTCTTTGTTAAACTTCTCTGAGAGGCTTCTGAATTCCTTCTCAGTGTTGTCTTGAATTTCACTGAACTCCTTCAGAACAACTATTTTGGATTCCTTTTCTGAAAGGTCACCTATGTCCATCACTCCAGGATTGGTCAATGGTACCTTATTTAGTTCATTTGGTGAGGTCATCTCTTTCTGGATGTTCTTGATGCTTGTATATGTTTGTCTATGTGTAGGCATTAAAGAATTAGGTATTTATTTTGATCTTCACAGTCTGGGCTTGTTTGAACCTCTCTTTCTTGAGAAGGTTTTCCAGATATTCAAAGGGAATTGATTCTTATGGTCTAAGTCTTTGGTCCTTGCAGCTGTATCAGCACTGGGGGTGCCCCAAACTCAGTAATGCTATGACTCTTGCAGACTCCTGGTGTTACTGCCTTGGTGGACTAGGGTAAGATATGGGAAAATTGCCTGGATTACCAGGCAACGTCTCTTACTGTCTTCCTTCCCTGTCTGTGCTGGGCTGCAGGAGTTAGGAGAAGAGTGACATGGACACTCCCTCCTGGCTACCAGTGCCAGATCACACATGAAGCCTCCCAGGCTCACCCAAAGCTCATGGTGACTGTTGCCTGGATACCTCTGATGTGTATTCAAAGCCCAAGGGCTCTTTAGTCAGCAGGTGGTAAATCCCACCAGGATTGGGTCCTTCCATTAGGGCGGCCTTTCTGGCCCAGGGTAAGTCCAGAAATGCCATCTAGGAGCTAAGGCCTGAGTTCAGGAGATTTAGGAGTCTGCTTGGTACTTTATTTTACTGTGACTGAGCTGGTACCCAAGTTGCAAACAAAGCCTCAGAACTCTTCCCTTTCCTTTCCCCATGTGGAAAAAGACTCTCCCTGTGCCCTGCTGCTTGTAGTTGGGGGAGGAGTGACACAGGTACTGGCTTGGCTGCAACTGCTGGTGTCTCACTGGATCGCATGCACCCCAAGTCTACTGGCTTGGAGCCAGCATAGCCACAGGAATTCCCCAAAGGCTGCAGCCTTTGTGGTCTGACTGCCTTATGAATTCAGTCCAGGCCCCAGGCTGCTCTTTGTCAGCTGGTGGTGGGGCTAGCTGAAATTCAGGTTTTGGGATGAAGGATTTCCCTCTGGCCAGGCTAGTCAAAATGCTCCCACAGTGGGCACTGGCAGAATTCTGCCCTGTGCTGTGTTGCCCTGTGCAAGGCGGCCCTGGGTTTCAATGCAAAGCCCCACAATCACTTCACTGTCCCTCCCCTGGGCACACAGATTCTCTCTCCACTTGGCACGCTGGTGCAGCACAGCTGGGGGATGGGGGAGCAGTGGTGTAGGCAATGCAAGACTGTCTTTTCTGCCCTCCTCAGTGCCTCTTTCCTTGATAGAATGTTAAAACCAGGTAACATGAACATTCACCTGATTTTTGATTCTTCTGAAGGTGCTTGTGTGGATAGTTGTCGAATTTGGTGTTCAGGGGGGATGGTTGCTAGAGGTTTCTATTTGGCTGTCTTGCTCTGCCCCCTCTCCTGGAATGCAAAATAATTTCTGATTCTGCTATAATGTAATATTAGAATCCTATGGCTGGAAGAGGCCGTTAGAGTTAACTGTCTATTTTACAAAGAGGAGATAAAGCATATTTCATTCTTTCCAATCTTGAATGGATTATCAGTTTACCACTATTTCCTCTCTCAGGTTTTATTCTATTGTGAGATTACTATGAAAATAGATGGGAGCTGTACAGTGGGAATAGCGTCCTGAAAGCCCTTTTCTTTGCCAGGGTCAACTTTTTATTTCCTGGGTTATGCGGTGGACTACAGAGCCCAGGGGAAGGTCCTCAGAAGCTGGGATAGTAGGAAGGCCCTGAGAGATTCTGAACAGTGACTAAATATCAATGGGTGCTAGATAAATACCATTGTATTTTGATATTTACTTTGTCTCTACTGATTTACGCCTTTTGAATGTAAACCTTTGATATTACTATAATCCTAAACTCGAAGACTTGAAAAATCATAGTCATATTGACTCTTCCCTTGTTCTGTTCTACCATATTCAGTCAATTGCAAACTCCTGCCTCTGTTGAAAATAATAAAATGATGTCATCATTGTCACTAGAATGAATGATTTTCCTGAAATTAATTCTGTAATTATTTTTAGTTTTCATGAGGTGCAAATACAGAATAAATATGGACGTTTATATTACTAGGCTAAATTTATTTGCCATAGTATCAGAATACAACAAAATACCAAGAATGATTTTTAAAAAGTAAACAGATACTGAAAAAGCAGACTAGTAAGGAGAGCAGCATAGCAGTAGAAAACATTTTTTTACATGCAACCTAAGGAAAGAATAAAGAAATCAGAACTAAAGATAGCCTGACTTACAGAAATGGCAAAAGGAGAACTTACAGAGAAAGGACTGTTGAGAACAGGACAAAATATTCCAGCAAGTTCTGGAAAGAGGGCACAGGGATGGAACTGAGGCTTAATAAGTGTCTTTCAGAAAAATTTGGGTTATAAGTTCAGCTTTCTAAAATAAATCATTTTTTTTAAATCTCCAGTGCCACTATTGCTGAGTTAGGGTTAACTCTGTCTCAGTAAAAGAACTCAAGTTATCTGAAAATGTTAGTTTTTAGTTTGACCTGCAGACATGATTTAGGATTAAAATTTCTAGCTCTCTAACCCAACATTTTACAGTAATTCAGGTTGATAACTCAATTTATAATCCAATTCATACTTCTTTATTTTATTTATTTAATTTTTATTTCAAAGTATTAAGGGGGTACACAAATGTTTGTGATTACATGGATTGCTTTTGGGATGCTTGAGTCATGGCTATAAGTGTGTCCATCACCCAGATAGTGTTCATTGTACCCGCCAGGTAGGTTTTTGCCCCTTCCCTCCCTCCAATCCTGCTTGATTTCCACTGAGTTTTACATTCCTTTATTCACATGTGTGCTCACTGGTTACTTCCAGTTCAATAGTTAGTACATATGGTGTTTGTTTTTCCGTTCTTGGGATACTTCACTTAGGATAATGGTCTCCAGTTCCATCCAAATTTTTGCAAAAGGCATTAATTCATCCTTTTTTGTGGCTGAGTTGTACTCCATGGTATACATATACCACATTTTGTTAATCCACTTATGAATTGATGGGCACTTGGGTTGATTCCACATCAATCTCTGTTTTACATAAATAACAGTCTAGATTCTGTATTAAAATTGAGCAGTAACAAAGAAGAAACTTTTAATTGTACTTTATTCTCTCTAAAAATTAAGATAATACCTGCTTTACTGCTGATGATTTTGATTCAAGTTCCTGTTAGCATCTCCCTGGGGTCTTTGTTTTTGTCCTTAAAAAGAAAATCTTTCTGTTTCTGTTATATTTAAAACACTCAAGAATGATTTCTTTTTTTGAGACAGGGTCTTTTTTGCCCAGGCTAGAGAGTGCAGTGGCATCATCATAGCTCACTGCAACTTCAAACTCCTGGGCTCATGTGATCCTGCCACCTCAGCCTCCTTGAGTACTGGGACCACAAGCATGCACTACCACACCTGGTTAATTTTTAAAAATTTTTTGTAGAGATGGGGGTCTCGTTATTGCCCAGGCTTATCTCAAACTGCTGGCCTCAAACGATCCTTTCACCTCAGCCTCCCAAAGTGCTAGGATTACTGCACCCGGCCAAGAATAATTTCTTTTGTAAAGATGCTTTCAGCCAAACAACAGTCTCCTGATGAAAAAAAAGCAGAGTTCTCAATACCATATCAAGAAACTGACCTTTGTGTCAAAAAGATATTCATTTAACTCTGAAGCACTTCAACATTGTTTGTTTTTGTCGTTTTTGTTATCATCTTATAGTATCCTTTGACTATCTTAGAGTTTGTAACTTTGTAAAAAATTATTCTTAAAAAATACAGCTTATTTATAACATGCATGAGAAATGTATTAAATTTTCCAAAGAAAAAAAGCCAAAGCCTGACCTGTTTTCCCTATTCATAGAAATCTTTTTTGACCAACAAGTTACTGGATAAATTATTTCATTGATTAACACATTTGTGACTTTAGGTAATTTTACCATCTGCATCTCAAAAGATTTTTGATGCATTCAAAAGAGTATTTCCTTCTCTTATATTGAAGAATATTTTGTGTATTTCTATAATGACCTTAAATGACATCTCCATCCTATGAAATAGAAAACCTTAACCTTTTTCTGTAATCAAGAGCAAAATATATTGAAATTATCTCCCTGTCAGAAATATTTATTGTGGGCCATTTACAGCAATGGTTTCGACTGGAAGTGTGCATGAGAATTACCTGGAGAGCTTTTCTCAAAATATCACCTCTCCAGATACTACTTCAGTATGCTCAGGATATGTTCTAACTGTAAGTGTTTGAAAAATCTCTCCAGGTCAGCCTGACTCAGATTTGGTTAAGAACCATTGTTAGAAGCTCACTCTGGAATAGGATAATAAAAAAGCTCACTTGGTGAAACTTCTATTTCTTAGCAAATGTTTTTTGAACGTCTATTAAGTGCAAGTCACTATACTAGCTACTGCAGGGGAATTAAAAAATATTTGACACCCAGCCCATGGATTGAAGAAGGGTATGCTTCTGCAGAGTATGCGGTAGAATCCCAGGACCGAGATACTAGGTGAGCATGGATGTTCCATGAGAGGGTTATAATGTAATATTGTATTTCAGAAAATAAGTTCACATCTGGGTGGAAGTATCCCAGATGTGTTCATGATAAAGTATGATATGTGATTGATCTGAAAGGAGAGTGGGAATTTAAAAAGAAGGGATATTATGAACCCAATGGGTACAGGATTCTGTTTGGCCACATGGTTCTGAGTAGGTTATGATAATGTATTAGAGGGAATTAATGAGAAATACAGACATAAAAAAGTAGGTCAAGATCCTATGGTGGATAGCCTCTAATAACAGACTGGGTAGTATATATTGAATCCCATCTTTGGAATTTTTGAGAAATTTTGACCCTGGAACAGGGCATTTCAGCATGATCAGAAATATGGGAAAATGTCTGTAGGATGAATTGGAATCAGAGAGAAACAGAAGCACAATGACTAGTTGGAAGGTTATGGAAGTCATTAGGATAGTAATGAAAATATATATTAGGTTGGTAGTGAAAGCACTAAAAATCATAATAAAACCATTGCTATGAATGACAACTAAATTACACCTTGAATATGCATAGAACTTTCCAGTTTACGAAGTACTTTTTCACACACTTTTTATTTGATCCTTGCAAAAATCCTGATGGGCATTCATAACTTACTATCTTTTCAATTTTGTTGATAAATGAATTGAGGTTAAGTTTCCTACCTGAGCTTACCCAGTTGATGGCTTCAGGATCTGGAGCCTTCAGATTTCACATTTGTGAGCTTTTCATTGCTCCACACCAAATGAAGCTGGATACTAGGTCTAGTGGTAAAAGAGACGGGATCTATGGATTTGTAATAACAGCTGAATTGTTTTAGCTGAAGACCGAAGTGAAACACAATTCTAGGATTCTGAATGTAGTTGACAAAGAAAAATGTACATGTTGATGGAAATAGGGGGATAAGGAGTTGCTAACTTGTCAGTGGATATGATGGACTTGGGTTTTGAATTGGTGAATTTAAAATTCTAATATTAGCTTTTGTTTAGTTTTGATGCGGAAACTCCCAAATGTAAATAAACCTAATGGATATTTGCCATCCAGACAATACTGGAATTTGTGATGACCTCATGCTAGAGGAACAAACACATTTCAAATTATACCAGTGTGATTCTGTTGTGCTTTTTTATGTAAGAGTCAGCTCACACTTCCTAACAGACAAAAGGCCTGGCTGTATTTCCCTTGTTCTCTTTATGTCTCCCAAGATCAACTTCTCAATCACTATACATCCTTTTCTCCTTCACACTCCCAGTTCTTCTTTTTAAAAGTATATAGCACAGTGAGAATGTGTGTATCAGGCTATATGAGAGTAGGGAACTGAAGAGAAGCTGGAATATAAATTAGAGGTATGAATTGGGGAATCTTCTATTTACAAAATTTATTTGAAGCAATAGATGTGTATGGGGTTGCTGAATGAGAATTTGTGAGACACTCCTGTATTGCTGACCATGAAGGTCTTACCAGTTAAATGAAACTTCTGGATGTGAGTGATGAAGAGTACTGATGGTGGTGATACTTGTCCTTTATGCAAGAGGATGATTATTGGTATGCAGTGATCACCCACTACTTTCTCTGTGATTCTAAAACACCATGACAAGTTGGAATTTTGTGTTATCAACTTGTTAATTATGTAGCTCTGTAATGTTTGCTAATCACCTTTCAGTGTTCCAAATACACGTAAAACAGGCATAGCACCAGTTGTCTTGGACAAAACACAGTTTGTTAAAATGTATTAAGTGAAAAAGCTCAGTGCAAACATGAACTTGCCAAGTACTTTTGCTTTCTAATAATTTTAATATTGTATTGGAGAAAGAGAGAGAGAATATGAATTGGACTTATACTATTGTGGTGTGGTCTTTTTGCTATATAGATTGATCATACAGAATAGTTTATTAATCCAATTTCATGATCATTCATTATAAGAGTATTAAATTTAATTTGATATTCTAAACAATTTTACAGTTTTCTTCTAAATTCTCCAAAAAAAATCTCAATAGAGAATATTATTGTTCTTCTTTTCCTTTTAGAGATAAGAAAATTAAGGCTTAGAATGCAGAAATGACTTGTCCATTTTACATGGTTTAGTTATTGGCTTTCAAACCAAACTGCTACTTTTTCTACTTTGCCATAACTGCCCTAAGTACCACATTTACCTCTCATCATACTTTGCTTTTTAATGAAGAAAAATAGAACCATGACATTCGAAAGTCCAGGGTCTTTTCTTTGAAATATGAATTCTTAACCTTTAGCATTTGATGCTGACTGTAGTAGATACAACCCGAGAGAATTAAAACACAACAAAAGCATGTTTTAGCCCTATGTTTATGTTGCAGTCAAATCATGCTTGGAAAGGAAAATTTTATAATTGTTCATCTGGGCACAAACTAAGACACATAGAATATTGTCACTACCAATGAAAGTTCAGCTTTGATACATATTCAAATATATTTCAGTGCTGGTTTTATTTATTTATTTTTTAATTTTTTGACTGTATGACTGACACAGTCCTTTCTAGTATAAGTAAGAACTGAATTCCCCAAATAATATTTTATGTCCTGAAGTTTGGTTTTCTGCTCTCCTCCATCAAGAATTTTTACTCTGTTTTTGAAATTTCAACTCTGGAGTTCAACTATGATGTTCTTAGTTCCAGCCTGCTTGTGTGCATAGTTTTGGATACTCATAATTTTTAATTTATGACAACATATGAAAGTTAAGAGGGAAAATAAAGCCTTCAAATAGTTTGATTTGAAATGTACAAGTAATTATACATTTGAATGATCTGAGTAACTGCCTCAATTATCCACATCATTACAAATGGAAGCCATAACTTTTGGGGGACATAAGATATTTCAAAATATTTTGAATAATTTCTGCATTATAAATGAAACCTGATAATAGTCTACGTTAAGATTTATCCTACCAAAAATCAGAACATTTTAATATAAAGCTAACACCCCATAAAATCTACATCTTTGGCATTTCACTGGATTAGACGTCATCAAAGAATATCTGATTGAGTAAACCATTCTCTTCTATTTTTCTTATTTATTCCATGTATATATTTAAATGGATTGAATATAATATTTGTCATTAAAGTTCTAGTGGAGGAACTATTCAGGAACTGCTTTCTGACTAGTAAATTAGGTCTTAATGGAAGTTGAGGTTTTTTTAGTATTGTGATTCTTCTATGATTAATATTTATGATATAGTGTTCCTTAAAGGTGTCAAAATAATGTATGGTTTTGGAGTTTCAGGTAAATTATATATTTAGTTAAATATAAATGGCATATAGTAGTTACCATTTTATATGCTGTGCTACATAGTACTGCAGAATTATTCAGACAACTTTTTCCTTCAGAAACAAATATTTTAAATTTCTATATTGATGCATACTTGAAATAAATACTATAAACATGAAGAAATGAGTATTCATAGGTTGTGCTACTTTTGTTGCTGGTTTTGCTAATATTATTCTATGATTATAACTCTAGGATAGAGATGTAAACTTGTTAAGTTATAGTTTTGGGGTCACGTTTGTGTTTACATAGACAGAACAAAATAAATATAACAAACAAGGGAAGAACTTTCTGATGTGCCATTTTTTCCTATGGTTTATGTTTTTGAAAGTGAATTCACAAGTGGAATTTTTATTTAGATCTATAGAAAAATGTCTTTATAGTTAAGTCTTCACACATCACAATGCCTTTTTAAAGTCATTATTATCTAAAGATTTCCTTACTGTTATTTTTCCTAAAGGTATAGAATAAGATATTACATATATAAAAAGAGTCTACCATATCTATTATATCTACTTTACAGCACAGCTAACTCTGAATATATTAAAGCATAGTCTAAATGAATCAAGCCATTGGAATACATATATTATAAATTTTAAATTTAATCTCTAAAATTAATTTTAAGACATATTAAAATTGGGCTATATTTATGAAAATACTTTTCCTCAAAGGACCCAAAGCAAATTTTTGATATTTCCTAATTAATCATCTCAACATATTTTTGAAGTGAATAGGAAAATATATTTTATAGTTTTGAAGAGTTAAAAAATTTACTAGAAAGCCTAATGACAGTAGAACCCAAAAGTAGAACCAATATCCAGACATTATTTTTATTGGGTTGCATGGATATTTCTTCCATTTTCACTAGAAAATTCAAAGATTTTTATACTGTGTCTTAAAGACATGTTTCCTACTATGCATATTATTTAACAGAAAGTTTCCACATATAGATATTATATCATCTAAGCAATCTGAACACTAGCTCACTCAGCATTTTTAATAGATTTAATGTTTCTGGGGAATTCAGTAATTCTGAAATTTTGCTTCATAGTTTCCTGGAGCTTCATTTGGTTAAAATATATATACATAATTTATTAAAACTTCCAACAAAAATTCTTTTATAAGGTGAACTATACAATTTTCATATTTTAATACTTTGAGAATATTTATATTATTAAAACTATTTTCATAAAATTAACACTTCAGAAAACACATAAGGAATTATTTAAGCCTCTCAAAATATCTAAGAAGTTTGTTTCCCTGTAAACAGTTTAAGAAAGCAATTTTAATTTTGATACATGAAAAGAAAATGATACAGGAATTCAAAGGAAAGTTAATAAATACTGGTGATAAGTAGTTATTACTTTTATGTTAATATAAAAATATGTACACAATTCCCTACTGGCTGAAAATTCTTTCAAATCTGAAAGGTCTGAGCTGCCAAGAAGATTTATGTCATGGATTACTCTAAATTTGCTCTAAATTTGAAATTTCCTTAAAGTGGGATGGTTATTTAAAAATTTATAACATACATTTTTGACTAACGATGCCTTGTCTACGCAGCACAAAGTAAAATTAAAATTTGTGAATTATTTAATTTATTTGTAGTAAATATTCTAGGCAATTTGGTGGGAGCTGGGGTAACTGTTTTTGGGACTTGAATTATCTAAATTATCTCTTACATATTGATTGAAAACAATAACAGCAATAATTGACATAACTTTGTACTGGGTAGACGTACCTCTTTTTTGGCTTGCAAGTCTACTAAATCTAAAACTTTGACACTGATCAAAGGATGCTCTCCAAAATGCATTTTTCCCCATAGGTTTGAAAGAATTTCAATAGCAAATTTACTTTAATCTCCTCCTCTTTGTGACTTACCCTTTGCAGTTGATCCCTGTTGTCCTTTTTGGAGTCCCTCAGTCTGTCAGGAAGATAATGGACAGTATGGAGACCGGTGGCCAGAGAGAGCATGGAAACTGGTAGCCGGCTCCACAAGCAAGGATGGCGAGGGAGCTAGAACACTTATGATGTCTGTTGGCAACTCTGGCACGGCAGTGGGAAGTGGTGTCCCGACATACAGAGTGGAGAGGATACACCAGAGGCAAAGAAGGGACTGTTCGCCATTGAAAAGATCCTACCCTTGGGTAGCAGTGGACTATAGCGTGCAACTTGCCAACTTTTGCTATTTCAGGCTGGGGGTTTTGTATAAATGTGTGTGAGTGTCTGTGTGTGTGTGTGTGTGTGTGTGAGAGAGAGAGAGAGAGAGAGGGAGAGAGAGAGAGGGAGAGAGAGGGAGAGAGTGTATATGTTACTCCTGCCAGGTTTTTTTTTCTTTCTTGTGCTTTCTCATCAAAACATGAACCTTGGTTCAAGAATTTATGGATTCCCTGTGTTCCGGGCTTAATCACTGTGAAAAAGCAAGACAAATCGAGGTGATATTATTATGTCTTTATGCCATACAATAGTAGCAATGGCCAACGGAGAAAAAACAAAGCTAGCAATATAATATCAAATCCAAATAGATTGAACTTTACCTAATGAACTGAGGCAAATTTCGGTGAAAAAAGTAAAAAATAAATAAGCACTAATCTGTGTTTAGCACTAGCCCAGAATCATTCCAGTATGTAAATGAGCAAGCTATAAAAGCATGTGATACAAAGCTCAAGGAAAATTTTTTAAGCTATGAATTTAATTTCTCTTCTTATGACTGAAGTATATATATATTTATTCTTGAATAAAGGTATCTGTTACTAATATGTGGGAAATGATGACCTCAAATTACATATGTTAAGCCATAGAACAATGGCATAGAAAGAAAAAGGTACAAGAATAGAATTTAGTAGTCCTTTGGTCATCATTGAATTTGTTATTTTATACTAATGCTGCTTCTGTTATTTTGTTTTGCTTATTCTAATGGTAATTATAATTATTAATTCTTATTAGTCTGAAAAAATTCAACTCATTGGCTTACAAACTTTTAAAACAGAATGCTGAATCACAGACTTTCATTTCTAGAGATTAATGCTCAAGCTGAAAACTAGAATTCAATCACATAGAGAAAAAGTATGTGACATGAATAACATAAATATTTAAAAATTCATGAAATTGGAAAAGGTTCTAACTTTATATATTATCTCAGTAAAGTTTCTAATTTATGTAATCCTAGATAAGTATCCAGATGTTGTAGCTGGTTAAAGAAACCACATTTATTGGATTAAGTTACATTTGTGACACTATTGCTAGGTAAAAGTTATTTTATGTTAAGAATTTTTTATCTTAAATATGATATATTTTTTATTTGATTAGGCAAATTTTAATTTGAATGGATGGCTTTTACTCGACAGTATTCTAGTGCAATAAGTTTATTGTAAGTGATAGAAAGAGAAATAAAGCTAATTTTATATTTATAAAGTTAGGCCTTATGTGGAGTTTAAGTTATGTCTAATAGATACACATGCAATTTAAATAATCTAACATTATAAATATACATTAAAATATGTATGTATATTGTTTTTTAAAAAAATTTGGAATATTTAAGTAGGCATACAATTTTGAATTTCATTTAAATGTGATGATTCATCATGTATACTATCTACTTAACTATGGCATATATCATTGCTATACCAATGTAAGTCACATTAAAATATTATCTTCATCTCAGAAAATGTGATTTGTCCAAGGCTTTGTGTGAATATGATAAATAAGTGAAAATCAAATAAATAAACAAATTATTCAGTAATCATAATAGGTGAAATATAAACATACTAAAATTTATTATATATTTATTATATATAATGATACATATATCTCTAAACCCAAAAGGACAATAGGACTTATTATATATATATGTATGAAAAGATATTTCTAGCTTTTTTTTTTTTTTTTTTTGAGAGAGAGTCTCACTCTGTTGCCCGGGCTAGAGTGCCATGGCATCACCCTAGCTCACAGCAACCTCTAACTCCTGGGCTCAAGCAATCCTTCTGCCTCAGCCTCCCAAGTAGCTGGGACTACAGGCATGTGCCACCATGCCTGGCTAATATTTTCTATATTTTTAGTTGGCCAATTAATTTCTTTCTATTTTTAGTAGAGACGGGGTCTCGCTCTTGCTCAGGGTTAGCTCAGGCTGGTTTCGAACTCCTGACCTTGAGCAATCCACCCACCTCGGCCTCCCAGAGTATTTATAGCTTTTAAAATTTCTATCTGTATAAGAAATAGATTAAGGAAAAGGGCTGGGTAAGCCTGATAAAATTAGCCTATTTCTCCTGCTGAACTCTTAATATATGAGAGTGATTATATCTGTTTGCCTCTTGGAGGCCCAGAAGTATTATTGTAATCTATCTGGGATCAAAGGAAATGTAAACCTCTGGAAATTATTTAAAATGTCAACAAAGCTGGAGATTGAGTACAATCATGTATTTCTTATATATAATTTCCACTAGTAAAACATAAAGCAAGACTTTATGAAGAAAAAGTTTACTTTTGTCAGAATGTACTTATAATCTGTGTTCAGAATCATGCTAGTTCTGCATATTTAGACACAGACCAGCATAATATAGGATACTGAAAGGTCATATTTCTAAACTTTTTAAGAAACTAGATTCTCCATTAGGATTTGAGGAAGTTATAAGGAAAAAAAAGACTTGATTTTATTGACATTTTAGCTACCTTCTTTAACAATCAGTGAAATTTGATGTTATCTTGTAAAACAAAAAATCATTCTTAGATGTTGCAAAATGTGTCAAAGTCAAATGCTTATGACCAGAAGAAAAGCAAAGAAAACTAGCAAAATCAGGGACAGCTGATACATTGTTTTCTGGACCTATGAAGATGACTTTTTGTGGTAGTGGTGAGAAGCTACAAGTCCTAGGGTATATTTTACTTGTAAACATGGAATTAGTGGCTTGGTTCCTGTCACTTCTGGAAAAACACACTGCTTTCCTCCCACAACTACAAGTTTAAGCAGTAAAAATGTCTGTACCCTATGTATTTAACCTATGTTAACCTATGTATTGAATTAGGGTCACTTCAATTAAAAGGTTCTACCTTTTCAAACTCTTCCATTTTCAAACTCTTGCTGTTTTCAAAAATCTTGCTATGCTTGCTAAGACTGGAACAAATTTGGCAAGACAGGGAAACATGAGAAATCGTTACATTAAAGTACAAATGGAAGACAATAAAAATGAGGCCATTCTTACCATAAGGAAGATCATGCCAATTTTTGTTTTAAAATCTTTTCAGCATCCAAATTAGAGGAAATTGTTTTTCATGCAAAATTTGTTTACAAATCCTCATTTAATCTATCCTTTAATACAGACCTGAAACATATCACACTCTGGTGTATTCCAGAGGAGAGGTGTGCCTCATGAATTAAACATTCTTACACCATAAAGAACAAGTCACATATGTGTGTAACTCCAAAATATCACAATACCACATACATCAATTCATAAACCTATTACATCTTCACAAGCTATTTTGATTAAAGCTTCTTTATTGACTATATATACAAGTGTCTGTAATCATATTCTTAATAATTAGATTATATCCTAGTACCTTTTTAAAGAAATTAAACATCTTTTGCAGAAAGAATCAAATGAATTTTCTGGGCTTATTTTTGAAATAGAAAGTAGGCATTACCTCCAATTTTTAGGTGCAAACATAAGGACCCTGAGGTTGACCGACGAACTCAAGACCACATGTGGTAGAGAAAGGGATGAGATGGATTCACTGTATATTTGCCATTTGTCCATATTATGTGCAAAACTGGTTAAATGACAGGAAAATAAGCATCATCTATTGTGCCCAAGGCAGGGTAACCTTCAGGAAAAACCTGAGAAGTGCCAACAAAAGGCAATATTCTGTTTCTCTTTTTTCTATGCTTTTGTTGTGATTATGTGGGTGCATTTCTATGGTAAGGTAACAGTTGCCTGGATGACTCTCAGAGTTGTTTTGAGGAAATAGGGTTACTATGATTGGCACTGGTGCCATTCTTTTGGGCTGAATATAATTGATGTAAGGCAATTGTTAATATTACTGGCAAGGTAAGATCACAGCATGCCTATGCTATTAACCTAAGTATATTTGCAACATTCAGCCATGCCCATGTGTACCAGATACTGTGGTAAATGCTGGGAATACTGAGATGAATTTACCATCTTTCTTACCTTAAAGTATGATATAGATGAAGAGAGGAAATATATAAGTAGACAGGTTTAATACAATGTAGGAATTGTGATGATAGAGAACTACTGTTTGATCTTTTCTTGAGAGCAAACAAGGTCATGAAGCAGAAAAGGCTTCTTGGAGGAGGTAGTAGCCAAGCTGTAAAGAAATAGATGAGTGATACAGGGAAGGAATATGCCAAAAGTAGGGGAGGATGGACAAGTTTGTATATAGGGACTGTCCTATATGTTTCAAGTATAAATGTGACTATGCATAATAATATTTTTCACTATTAATGGAGTGTAGAAATGGTTGTAATATACAGATTTTATTCAACAATTTAATCATTTTACTCAAACAAGATTTTTTTAGAGCCAAATTACTAGCTGTGGTAGTAATCAATTTGCTCTAAATATCCTTTTAATTTATATCCTCAGACTTTAAATAGCACATATACATTATAAAACGTATGGAGAAAAATATGAGTATAAAGAGACACAAGATAAATGGCACTGGAGTAAACTTCATTTTGTAAATGCTGTCAGAGACCTTGGAATTTAGAACATAGAATAATTATTTTAGTTACAATTAAATTAACAGGAAATAGCAAAACTCTTAATAGTATTATTGAATCACAAGGAAATTGTTGATTGTGGATTATTATCAAAGTATTTTCCATGATATTTCTGTACATAATGAGAATCATTTCACTATTATAATATTGAACATCATGAACAGATAAAATTTTAAACCAAATTAAATTTTCTTTTAATCTTAGAATCTAGAATAGATGATGATAAGGGAAGAAGATAATTGTAAGAATAAATCAGTGAAAGCTACCTTTAATATTCCCTTTAAAGTACTTATCTATAATTTAGTATACAGTATTTGAAATTGGATAGGTTATAAAGGTTGGAAATTATAAAAATATCCATATACTCAAAGAGATCTATAACAAAATTGACCTGAGAATCTATCTACTATCTACCCAGATTCTTCAGATTTATTCTTGAGACAAAGCATCTTCTATGTAGGGTTGGCTATTTTATTGTTATCTGTACTTACTGCCTTATGTTTATGACCTTTGGCGAATCCTCATTTCTGGATCATCTGTTTCTCTGGATGCTGAATGAATGCAATCATGTAGTTTTCTTTGTCTCACACAAATGTTGCCTTGGAGGCCAAAATGCAATTTGTAACTCAACACACTCTCTCCTCTACAACTTGGATAGCATTGCATTTATATGACATGCAAATTCAGTGTTTTATTCAAAGTAATCATTTGAACAAGATTTAGAATGGGAGGGGAGCAAGTATTTTATTCATCATTTCATTTATTTATGCCCTATCTTATTCTGAAAAGAATCCAAGGCAGCTTGTAGGGATGCATGTAAGACAATAAACTAAACAGTGTGAGGAAATTGAAGCATAGGAATAATAAGGGTGAGAAATCTGAGAAGTCTGCCAAGGACAGTACATCACAAAGGCGGTATCTTTCTAGAGATGGGCCACACACATTTGGCTGTAAGATCTCTAACAAATAATGCAGAGGAGAAAGCTCTCTCCCTTTCATGATAAACAGAGTCGTTTCAGAACAGGAAGTCCAAGTCAGCAGCACAGAAACACATATTCCTTGTTTCGATACCAAAGAGAATATTCTAGACCTGTTGTTCACTACTCAGTTCTGTAGAGAGTAACAAATTTAACAAGAACAAAGCAGAACAAATATCAAAGAACTGCTACTTAGAAAGTTCCCCCATGACTTCAAGATGGGCATGTCAATGTGTAGTTTGGTTAATCTAACCATTTCAGCTGGGTCCAGATTTGCCACTCCTCAAACTGGCTTTGTCCAGATGGATGTAGAACATGTTCTTGAGATTTGATTGAGCAACTGGATTTACTTGAGACCAGTATATATCGCTTCTCTCTACCAAGTTTTTGATAATTATTATGTGGTAGGAATTTAGCATTAACAATTAAGAGCTGAACATTAGATTTAGACAATTAACCAAGCAAAGGTAGAATGAGCACAATCAGAAAATTACTATCAGAGCTTAAATGATCCAGGCATTTTTTAAGGCCACTCTGTTAGGTTCCCACCCCTGCTGTAGTGAGCTCTGGTTATAAAAGCCATGTCTACACCTTTCAACATCAAAGTGTTGTGTTTGAAGTACTCTAATAGAACCTTTTATCTCAGTGATTATTACTTAAGATGTGTGAAACTTGAATAGCAGGGGAGGAGGGTGGATTCCAAACACGATAGTGAGAGATATCGCAGGTATGAGCTTGCACTACTAAAGGTCAAAGAGAATGAATTATTTCATTTATTCTGTTTAAACCAATGTTACTAGATATCATAAAAAACGTACTAACACTAAAGTACTACTTTGTAACTTTCCCTGTGTAACTTGAAAGAGTGAGATCGAGGGCTTTGGATTCATAAATATGAATATATCACAATCAACAATCTTCTTGCTTTTTCATACTCATGGGTGTAAATCTGCTTCTGAAAGTTAAATGTATAAGTGGTCAAGGTGATACTAGTATAAAGAGTAATATCCCATATAAAATATGGTGATGTATGTACAAGGTTTTTTAATAAGGGAGAACTGGGAGACTGAATATCTAAATGAAATATACCTCAACTAATTTTTTAAAAACATTTCTTATTGCAAAAACTCTACTAAAGTTAAAGGAAGATGGCATTTTTTTCTCTTCCAAATCCCATCTTTAGAAATCAGTATATTGGCTAGTCAAGTGCAACTCATTTGTTGCTTGTTACTGGTCATCAGGTCCTTGGAAGTTTGATGGATTTTAAGTGATTCACTGCTAAACATTAAACTAGATGGGGGTTTGGAGAAATGCCATTTTTATGGCAATGAACAGCTTGCATTTGCAAAATGAATGGACCAAGCTTGAATTCTGTGATACAAATAGCTACTGTGACATCCTTTATGTTTATTATACTACTTTAGCTCCTACAATCTATATCTTCTTCCTCTAACACATTACGTTTCTCCATTGCACTAAATACTAGCATTCTTGCACTTATTTCTTAGCAATGTGTGTTCAACTTAGCGTTTGCCATTAAATTAACTCAGAGGAGTAGAATATAAGTCTGCTCTAACCTGCTGAATTTTTAACATGCTTTTTGTAGTTGTATAGGTCAACCTAAGTAATCACATTAGCAAGAACTGATACATATTGATTGACTCAATCCCTACCCCTCCTCACCTACACTAAGAAGGCACCTGAGAAGGCAGTGATGATTGCTTTAAGGTGAAGAAATTAAGAATTAGCATGTTGGTATTAACAAAGTACTTATTAACTATTATTATTGAAAAAAAGCCTTGGTGACTATTTTCCACGTTAACATGTCGTACCCCTTTAAAAATAGCATCCTATTATACTTTGGCCACAGGAAAGTTTGAAGATTTTTGTATATTATATTTGTGATTATAGATATGGATAATAATAAATTTCAAGTGTCTCCCATTTTCATACTAATAAATAATCATTTGGATAACAGACAATGTAATGTTTTTGAGACATGAGTTATTAAAACTAATATGCTTGTTTGAAATGTTAATATTGATGAGATAAATTAAATGTTTGAATATTAATAAAATAATCATTGAATATAGATGATTTTGGATTAAAAAACAATGCAATTAGGTACTAGTCCTTTAAAATATAAGTATGTTCATAATAATATCAAGCATTTCTTTTGTAATGATTAAACTATACCTTTCTAAAAAGCTTTAAAATATTATTGACAAATACATGTAAGCTAATACTATATACTTTTTCCTCTTAATTGTAGTCATGATTTTATTGGAGAATTTACAACAAGCTATAGGGAGCTGTCTAGAGGGCAATCACAGTTCAATGTATATGAGGTAAGAGGCATTTTATTTTACCATTATTTTCCTCTGGAATAAGTAAATTTATGCTTTAAAAATATGGATTTTGCAAAGGATAATTACTAAAGGTTGACTGAGTACAAATATGTGTAAGAACATTTAAAGTTATTGAGCAGACTTTTTTCTTAGATTAAATGGTATTATTTTTCTTTAAGTCACATGGTCTTTTAAATCTGTTTTGAGAGATTTTCAAATTCTTGCTTATGAAACAATTTCTTATTTTTTAAAAAATTCAATATGGGTACAAATTCATTGTTTCTTAAGCTTCAGCTTTTATGTTTCACCTTCCTACCAATCTTCTCCCCAATCTCTCCTAATAAAAATAGGAAAATAGCCCATTTTAGTTGTATCAATGTAGCGTTAGAAAATGAGCTGCGGCCTGCATAGCATGTCTGAGCAGCTTCACTGTTATTAGGAGGGGACAAGGGAATGACAAGGTCACATGCAATCATTAAAGAAATCAAAGTTATTAAAGCAAACACATTGGACGTATTTCTAGCTTAAACCCCTTGCTAGTTAAACACCAGATATGTGTTGAGCATATGGTATGTTTAACATTGTTAATCCTTGAGCTATGTTATCCATACATTCCCTATAATTTTAAAAGTTAATATATGTGGACAGCAAAGGAGAATATCTCAGTATTTAATTAATAATGGTTCTCTTCTCTGCCAGGTTGACACTTAAAACCTCTTTTAAGTTGAGAGTGGAAAAATCTCCTTGTACAACCTTTTTACTGGGCTAAAGTAGTTATATTTTGTTCATTAACTTCAGAAAAATTTATATTAAGTGGTTTCTATATTCTATGTTTTATGTTAGGCCCTGGGAATACAGAGATGAATACAAATTTCAGTGTCTAGCAGGAAAGACAAACATAAAATATGTTTCGTGGGGATTGATATGTGTTCTATAGAGTAGTATACTTAGTAGACTATGAAATTATTACACAGGGGCCCAAAATGTTAGCCCCAAAATGTTACTCAGTCAAATACAAAGATGGAGTAATGGATCAATCTCTTCTATCTGAGTCTTTCAAGGAAAGAATATTAAAGCTCTAAACAGGCAATGAAAGTAATACAAATACAGATTATAATTTCTAAATGCCTGTTTTATCTGCCTAACCTCAAGGCTGAGAAGGAACAACACATGTGTACTAGTTCTCCTTGTACTTAGGAGTCATCCTCTGCTAGTCACCACGTAACCCCCCAGAGATCAATCACTTCGAGTTTCTTTAGCTTTTATAAAGTTTTCTGATGTTTGCTGTCAGTCTCCACTCTCTCTTGTCCAGCAAAGCTTGCTTAATGAGAGGACTGGTGCCATATCTGATGATTGACAAAGAAGCTTAAAAATGATTCTTTACCCTGGAAGGCCATGACTGCAAATATAAATTGTTTTCTTATTACACATAATATCAATAGAAGAGATCCATCTGAAGAAAATCTGTGAGACCATTATGAATTATGTACAAGTAGTTTTACGATTTCTATGGAGAGCCATTGGTCCAATTCATTAGAAACTTTCTGCACTCATGTAAGGGATTAAATTTTGCAAAGACAACCAAGGAAATTTTCAGCCATTATTTCTTCAAATAATTCTTTATGTCCCCCCTCCCCTTTTTGGTACTATGTTGTCATGCTTGATAGTATCCCACAGGTTTCTTAGGCTGTATTCATTTTTCTTCATTCTATTTTTTCTTTTTGTTCCTCACACTGGAAAATCTCCACTGAGATGTCTTCAAGATTATTAATTATTTCTTCTGCCAGCTCAAATATTCTGTTGAACCCCTCTAGTGAATTTCTCATTTCAGTTGTACTTTTCAAGTTGAGAGTTTCTATTTCTTTTTTTTATATATAATCTTTATCTATTTGTTGATATTTTCTATTTGGTAAAACATTGTTTCAAACTTTAATTCTTTATACATGGATTCCTTCTTTCAACATATCGATAATAGCTGATTTAAAGACTTTACCTAATAAATCCTTTATCTCACAGTCCCCAGGGACAATTTCTATTGACTCCTTTTTGGGCCTTACTTTCCTGTTTCTTTGCATGCCTTGTATTTTTTTGTTGTTGAATGCTGGAAATTTGAAATAATATTATGTAGCAAATTCCCCACCTTTTCCAGGGTTTGCATTTGCTGCTATTTATTTAGTGCTTTTCTTGGACTAATTCTATAAAATCTGTGTTCTTTGTTGTGTGGGTCACTAAAGTCTTTGCTTGGTTACTTTAATGATCGGCAGATGATTTGACACAGATTTGTGTACCTTGGGGCACTCCTTATATAAACAGTATAAAACTTTACCTTAGCTTTCACCTGCTATTGGAGCAGAGACTTGAGGTTAGCCAGAGATGGAGGGTTAAGGTTTCCTTAAGTCTTTCCTGGACATGTGTACAGCCCGTCATAAGTGCATAATGTTCTAGATTCACAGCATATATGCCAGAGCTTTTAAAAGCCCCCTATTAGACATCTCATTCCCCAGATTCCTTTTTGTTTTTGGGTTAGCCTCTTACTTGCCCCAAATTATATTATCACCTCCAGCACATATGCTGTTAAACAACTGCCACTGATGGTTTTCAACAAATGCTCTGGAAATAGGGTTTTTCCCACTGAGCAAGTTTTGAGTCAGTTGAAATAATGACAAGCCCAAGCCCCATGAATAGGGCTTTTCAAGGGAGCTTCCAAACAAGTCAATTAATGAAAATTCTCTGGAAATGATACTTTTTTAACATTTCACTTTGGTTTTAATTGATATTTATTAATATTAATTGTATATATTAATGGAGTACAGTGTGATATTTCCATACATATATATTAATACATTAGATAGTGATCAAATCAGGGTAATTAGAGTAGTAATCACCTCAAACACTTTTTTGATGAACTCCATAGCCATTCTGTCCCCTGCAGTGGCTTTTAGACTGCTGGTTTTCATCGCTACTGTGGTTGCAAGGCTGCTGCTTTTATTGCTGCTGCAAAGCTGGGAAAAGTGGGACTAGAATAAAGCAAGTTAAAATGCCCCAGTGAGATTCATCCATTTTCTAGAATGAATGATCATCAAGATTGTTTTAAGCTTTTGATTAATTTCTAGATTCATGAAAAAAATTCAATTTGACAATTTTTGCTAGTGTTCTCATTATATTTATAGAGAACCAAATTTTTAGAAATGCATACTCCATCATTCTTAAAGTGCTTCCCTAGTCTTTTATTTAGCTTTATAAGTGAAAAATGCTATTGTACTTACATATTATATAATTTTATTATTATTATTCTCTCAGATACATTATTAGTGATTAAAGTGGTCCTATGCAATGAAATGACAGTTCTTTATATAATTTAGTTTAAAATCAAATAATCTGATATAATTTCTATGTGACAATAAAGTTTTTATGTGCTGAAAGCAAAAAAGATTAATATGAACTGAAAAATTATCACAAAATTCTGCTCCAAATTCACTCCTAAAATTCAGGCAAAGCCTTGTCTTCTAAACAATAGATGTAATGCTAGATGGATGATTTTTAGATAGAAAAATGCTGAAATACAATTTTTCAGGAAAAATATATCACTGAACTTACTATTTAACTTTTGATTGAATTCATTTTATTATCTGATTTCCTATCAGTATAATGTTTCTCCAGTAATCTTGAGGAACTGAGGAATTCCTCAAATGTCAAGATCAAACCTTACATTTCTCCCCTAAACCACCTTCTCCATATTTAATGGCCTAACCACTGAATCATTTACTTAGTGGGAAAAATGTGCCACCCTGCTGATTGATGATGCCTGATGTCCTGAGTGCTGTGCGTTTTCCTGTAGAATGTGTGCAGTTAGGATTTTTTGAAATAAATAATAAAATCAATATGTGGAATGAATGAACAGATGAGTCAATTTCACCTTTATGTTTTTTTCTTAAACCTGCCAAATTCAGTTTGCTCTATTTTCTGAACTTCTTTTGTGAGCCATTTTCAATGGTACTGCCTTATTGAATGCTTTATTACTCCTCACATGGATGATTTAAAATAGGACTCTAACTGTTGCCTCCAGTTTCTCTCCTTACAACTCTATCCTGTAGACTGATTTTATTCTCCTATTTAAATATCAGTTGACTAACACCCAAACTCCCTAGCCTAGTAATAAGGATCTCCTTAGCAGCTCAGCTCACTTTCTCAGATTCAGTTTTAATCTCTTTGTACGTGTTCTCTGCTCCAGCCCACCTGGGTCAATTCCTTTTTCCTCTTTCTAGAATCTTGTACTTGTTCATTTCTTTTTATTGGAACCCAAGTTTAAATTAATAAATTCTAGTTCAGATAATAATTATTCATAAATTCTTCCATCTGTTTTTCCCTGTCAAATGTTTTCTCCATATTTTGAATTGAGATGATCTGAAGGATTCTGTCTTAAGGCACTTATGTATATATTTATCCTCTTAGATTAACAGGTCTTACTCATCTTAATATTCCCTATATCCCCCAGTGTCTTGTGCAATACAGAAGTTCAATTATATTTCCTCATGGAACAAATAGTCAAAAATTCAATCTTATGTCCACAAACCAGACCTTTGCCAATTATTAAGTAGCATGATATCTGGTGGAAATTACTACAATTATAAAGCAATAGCTAGGTTAATAGATCTCTTAAATATTCACACATTGGGTGATTTACTGTATTAGTTTATTTAATCTAATAAAAATGTCACTTGAATATAGTTTTCTTTATCAACCTCTAATTTTTCTATAAAGCAATTATTATTATTTAGAACCTTGGATATTAAAGGTCTCTATCATGTCAAGATGATGCAGATGGTTAAAATTAATGCATAAAGTTGAGAAGAATATTACTTTCAAAAGATTTTTTTAAAAGATGGTTACTATTAACTTTTGCAGAGAACTTTTGGCCAAATGACTGCCCAAGTGTCAACTGAAGGCATTTCTAAATGAATACATGCATAAGAAGTGAAGGCAGCACGTTGAACTGTACAATTAAAAAAAAAATCTGTATAAAACCTAACACATTTTAATTGTTTTATCTGCTTTTTAAGGTGGTGAATCCCAAAAAGAAAGGAAAAAAGAAAAAATATACTAATTCTGGAACAGTAAGTGAAATTTCACGTTTTTCATTAAAGATTTAAATTAATGAATAACAGTATATTTTTAAATATATAAAATATATCAGACTGGAAGCAACTGAAAACGGAGCAATGTTTCACTTAAGATTTTAGTATGAAAGAATATGATAGAAAAATTAACTTCCTAGTAGAGTGATTGTAATGAAGAATACCTTATAGGAAGAAGTGGCTTGGCTTCCTGAAGGTTATCCTAGGGCTTGTAAGGCTTCCTGGGGAAGCTGAAGTTTTGTTACGATTTCTTCATTCAGTGGAATCAGAGTGCAGAGAATTGGGCAGACATGAAAAATTTAAGTGGTAATAAGAAATACTAAACTCTTTATAGGCTACACTTAACTGTTAAGATTCATTTTATGGGATGAGAAAGTGCTCATTTATAGTGCATTAAAATTGACAACTCTGTGGGAATGATGGACCAAATCAGTACAGGAGGATACAAAGATGTAAGTGTCTAAAATTATAAAAAAATCAATGTCATTCTCTTTTGAGAAAATATATGCTGAAAAGAGTTTTCCTAAGATTAGCTGTTCTTGGGAAAAGCAAAATCTAAGTTTTCTCCAAGTTTTTTTTTTTTAAAGATTTCTATAAAGCAAGATGCTTAAAATATTAGATGTCCTCATTACAGGACCAAGACAAAAACACACATCTCTTCTTCTACGGCTTAGCTCACTGATTTTGGTTTTTAAGTTTTAACCATTTTCCAACTCCCTTTCATCTTTCCTTTTATCTAAAAGGGGAAGTAACACTGTGTCCTTGAACATAATTTTCATGCTATTCTTCAAAGGAAGTAAACTGATCATAGAAAGGAGTTAATTTTTTTTTTTTGGTCCCTTTTCTTCAGTTAATTTGAAATGTAAGAACAATCAGTCCTAGCAGATTTTAATAAAGCATAATGTCTTTAGAGAATTTCAGAATGCTAGGAGATGTGATTTTCTCTCTAATAGCTAGGAGTCCATTTGGGGTTACAACCAGTACTAGTAGGTAATTCTGTCTTTTTTTTTTTCCTTCAGGTAACTTTATTGTCTTTCTTGGTAGAAACAGAAGTTTCATTCCTTGACTACATTAAAGGAGGGTAAGTCATTCTTTGAAGTTGTTTCATTGCTTAAACGTTTCTTTGAATGTATATAGCAAGTTCTACCACAAGGTGTACCTGGAAACTGAAATGATCACCTTATTCATGCCTAGAGTATTGCACTTTTGTTTCAGACATAAATGAGAAAACTTACATGCCTAGAACTATTAATTTTTGGGTAAATTGTAACTTTTTTTAACCTAGAGAAAAAACTTTGTTGTATTATTAATAGTAATGGATAAAGCTATTATGTTCACTTTCATAGGATGTTTCGTTTGCCATAGGACTTTTTATATGCACTGTTTATTATTTTTAAAAGAGGAGAAAAGCTTGAGGGCTTGATTTAAATGTGTATGTATCCAGAATATTAAAAAATCCCACCCCCCCATACTGTTTCACTGATAGAATGTCATCAGGGCCAAGAAAGGGATGAGGGAATGAAGGGGCCAAGGGAGCAAAGACATTTTCAGATTTGATTTTGACAGTTTTTCATGATGTTCTCATTGTCAATAAATCATAATGCAGAAATGGGTGGTGAATAGTCATTTAGTTGCCCTCACACCTTCCAGGCAAGAACACATTTCAGAAAAAAAAAAAAATGGTCATTGTAAACATTCTTGAAATTTTTTGAA
The DNA here is from genome assembly GCA_963574435.1 of Cheirogaleus major. Taxonomy (NCBI): domain Eukaryota; kingdom Metazoa; phylum Chordata; class Mammalia; order Primates; family Cheirogaleidae; genus Cheirogaleus; species Cheirogaleus major. The sequence goes on along the minus strand of CAUYPO010074790.1, from coordinate 19,257 downwards.
GTCCAGACAAATCCTGTGTTGGTAATGTATTATAAACTTTTATACCCTAGTAATTAGGGAAGTCTTTTCAATTTTGTTCCTCTCTTTAACCTAGTTGTTTCTGTTTTTAACCTGACCAAGCACCCTCAGAAATTGAAAACAAGCATTCATTTTCACAGTACAAAATGTCCACATAGTTTATTCGCCTTTACCTTGCCATTACAGTATACAATAACAATTGAGATACCACTCATGTAAACTTCTTCCTAATTACGAAAATAACAAATCATATCAGATTGAAATGGAGAACAGCAATATTAAAATCACTGTAGAAATAAGTAGCTACAAACATCTAAATATCTCAGCAAATTATTTTTACTTTCCTTGATAGATTTCCTACAGATATTCTTTTTTTCACCTGTTCTAGACATTGTAAGCCTTTTGGATTTTCTGCCCTTGTTATTAAGAAACCTCAACCTCCAAGTACGTAAATGCACTGCAATGATTGAAAAGCCTATTAAAAGCAGACACTTAATTACATAAAAATTTCTGAATAATAGCAATATAAAACATAGAGTTGCATTCCTTTCAAAATTAGAATTATAATAGTTGGCAATTTATTATGTATAACTTTAGTAGTGGCTATTGACTGTCTTGTGAATGACATCATTTAGAATATCTGGTCTCTTACAATGAAAAAAATATTCTGAAAACTTTTAAACACCTCAATGACAATTAGTATGCTTCATAATAATTTTTTTCTAAACCACAGAATGTTTTTATTATATTTTATTATTTTATTTTATTTTATTAGTGTTTATTTTCAGGTATTGGGAAAACAAGTATTACGTCTCCCAAATTTTAAAATACCTATATTTTGTGTTTCACATTATAAAGATAAAATGTAAGATGGTAAAAACAAAAGTTATGTAAGATGGAAATCATTTAGTATGAAGTTAGAATCTCCTATTACCACACACTCTAGGTGATCTAATAATTACTATTAGATATTTGGCATATATTCTTCCCTGTTAATTCCCTAACATGTCATTATTTTTTAAAGCAGTAGGATCACCCTGTGTACAGGGTGTATTCTGCTTTGTATGTTTTGTTCATTAAATATATTGTGTATATATATTGCCATGTCACTACAACCTTTTAAGTTTTCCATTATATGTATGCATATAATTTAATTTAAATTTTCCAGTAATACATGCTTTAGTTACATCCATTTTTTAATCATAAACAAAGCTGCAATGTAAAAACATGGCGTCTAGCTTTCTGTGCACTTCATTAGTGCATTTGCATATAGACATGAAAATATGTCTGTAGACTTCCTAAAAATAATGCTGTTAGATTAAATGATACACATATTACACAAATTGTTAAATACTTCCAAATTGTATTGCTAGAAGACTATAATAATTTATACTCCTAAAATCTGTGTATGAATGTTAAATAGTGTCCCTCCTTTTTCATTTTTGCTAATTTAATAGATAAATAGTTATAAGTCATTGTCAGTTTTTATGTGTGAAACCTCTGTTTATTAGCCACTTTTATGTTCTCTGTAAAAGCTCATGTTAAACCAACTGTGTGTTTGGAATAACACCTTTCAGAACACTTTCTCCTCTGTCCCCACTTTCCCTAGTCCCATCATAAAACATTGAGTATTTTCAACTGAAGAAAGAACACAGAAAGGTAGCTTGCAGCTACATTCCTCACAGTGGTCAATATTTTAGCTCTACTTCCTGAGTATTCACATCTTGATCTTTGATACACTCCTCTTCAGTATGCATCCAGAAAGACTATTCTTAACTGAGCCCATCTGGCCTTGTCTTTTGCCCTCTGATGTCATTGAAGAAGAACAATAAAATAAACAAACACTCTGGGCTGCAATCAACCAAGCAACCCAAAGTGTTATGGAGAACAACCCAAGATATTGGAGGTCATATTTATTAGTACATTTTAAGATTTGTGGAATTAATCAAGGTTAACTTTTTTGAAGAGAGGCCCCACCATAATTAAAATAAGTACAATATTTCAAAGGCAATTGAAAAAAATTACTGGTGTCTGTTTTTATGTGAATTACAGTGACTCCTCACTTTTAACTTGAAATCACCAAGATATCAACATTGATTATTGGTATTTGTGGATTGTTTTGTTGCTGTCTCTGAGTGGCATCAATTCAGGGACATATTCACCACAACCTTTCCATTGTTAGGTTATGCTCATGTTGAATTTTAATTGGCAAGTAAAACTTGAGGTCTTCAAAAAGGGTGAAACGTTATCATACAGATAACCACAATTAAATTGGTGCTCTAGCCAGCTCTGGTTCATATAAAATAAAGTTAGTTGAGGTATTTCTGAATTCATTTTGTCCTCTATATTAATTTTATAAACCATTTCTCTTAGACTGGATGCATGAGACCATAGGGTTAGAGAAAGGGAGCGAAACAGGCAACTAGTGTGGCAACTAGCAATTTTGCTAACAGTCAAAAATTTCTATTAAACTCGTAGAAAGAAATTCTTGAATTGCATTTTGAAATCTATCTCTCTTCTTGTTTAGTGTCACAAAAAAATTGAATAGAAAATTATAAAAATGTTATTTGTTTTCTCATGAATCCATGTAATTCTCATGAAATTACAGTTAAGAATGAACACATTTAAATACTAAGCAAAATTGTTTTCATAGCCCTTTAATATCTTCGCCTTCAAAGGAACTTCTTTTTAGGCCTAATTCTTAGTATAAGATATTCTAGACTTCCATTACTTTAGTCATTATTGGTGTAGATATTTACATGAAAATACAACCTTGATTGTTTGTGGAACCATGTGGTTAGCTTGTTACTTTTCATTCATTGTCTCAATCCTTAAAATACTGGGTTTAGCTGCAGTAAACAGATTTATGGATTCAGGTACCCAGTGAGCAGATGAGACAGACGCATTCTAAATCAGCCAAGATCCAATTTTTATGCAAATATTCTCTGAAATAAAAATCTAATTTTTAAACTTATTTTTTTAAATTTTTTTGGATAAGCAGTACCATGTTTTTCCTGGAAAATGAGATACATTCTATGACTTGAGATAGCGAAAAATTTTATTTTCTAAATATTATAGAAGAATAATATCTATAAAGGAGCTTTATTATAGAGTAATAAAAACTTTCACTTGTGGATTATTGACCTTGGGGACATTATTTTTAGTCATACTCTGTACATTTATCCCTGTAGTTATTTTGTTTCTTTTTACTTATTAAAAATAATTTTAGATATTAAAAGTCTTCTTGTAGTTCAACTCTGCTTGAGGATGACTCCAGGATACTCCTTTCATTCCAGACGATTCTGTTCATTCTACTCAAATTCAACCCTAAATCTAAAACTTGTCTGAATTTTTTTTTTAAAAAGAGCTACCTACCTACCATAAGCTAATCTTAAAGACTAAAGTGGGCTTATGATGCTGCTTGTTGTCTACAGTTGTCTACAAAAGAATTTTAGTTAGTAATATCTAACCTATGACATTGACTATTTCAATTATCATGAATTGAAATTCCTTATCATGAATAAGGGCAATGTCAGATTCATTGCAAATCACATACGGTTCTGAAATCTAAGATACTTCCCTAGGTAGTATCATCATTATTTTAATTATTATTATTATTGAATTGAATTTATATGTGTTTCCATATTCCCAGGAGCTTGCACTGTATCTGAGAGCAGAATCATAAATTTCAATTCATTTTGTCTACCCTTCAATCCTCTATGTCTCTCTAGTTTTATGAAACTCCACTCTACCACCAACACGAGTAAGGAACAAACATCTATAAAGTTTTCCACATCTCTTTGACTGGCAGATGAAGGGAGAAAACAGATCACAAATTCTGTTGCACACTGAGTCCCTGCTGAGCTAGTAGAATGTCATGTCAACAGGAAACTCTGGTCTATGCTTTTATCAGAAAATTGAGTGTAGTAGAACTTAGAGGTCTATAGACTGTCATTTTCTTCCTCTGAAGAAAGCCCAACCTGTCATCCAGCCAGTCCAGATGAGCTGGACAAGACCCTATCAGTCATACCCAGTGGTTGCTAGTTTCCCTGGTATCATTTTAGTTGTTCCTTTGTATGATTTGTTTTTGGAAAGAGACACAATTTTTAAATATTTTTATAGGGCTGAACACAAAATAGCCATTGAATAAATATGGATTAATTGGACAGCCATTTTAAGCACAACTTTCCACTCTTTTTCCTCCCAAATCTCTTAGCACAATTAAAACATTATGAACAAATATAGCTTTAAATACAGGGTGAACTGGATTACAAACCCCTGTATCTGTCTCTATCAGACTTTGTCTTGTGACCTTCCTCTCTCCATACCTCATACCACAATCACCAAACAAAACAGATGGACCAGGCTTTCTGGGATCAGAAAAAAATGCATTTTTGTTGCCCTCTATCAGAAATTAACTCAACTGAATGCTATATCTTGGTTGGCAGTTACTTGGAGGAAAGGTGAAATCAAGATTAAAAGCATGAACTGCTTGTGTTTTCTCCATATCTTAACAGAAAGGGAGCATGAGAGAAGGTAATTGGACACACTTAGTGGGCAAGTTTTGGGAAAGAATCTCAATAAGGAATAAATATTTGGTGAAAAGTCAGAGCAGTTGCAAAGAAGTGGTTGCTGATAATTGAGGCAATGCATAGTATTAATAGTGACCAAGAATTTGGGTTCTGGCATTAATTGCACAGTTCAAATGCTAAATCTGCCTCTTGCTAGCATAACCTGTTTCTACTTCTATGAAATAGGAATAAAGATAATAATGTCTAACTCATAGAGTAGTTATAAGGATTAAATGACATGCAGTTAACTGTCAATAAATGCTAGCTATTATTTTTCTGAAAAATCTCAAATGTGTTTAAAGTTCTAATATGTCTTCTCTCATTTGGTCATCATAATATTGTTAATAGTAATTGTCCCAGTTATCAGAGACATGGAGAGAAAAAGATATATTCGAATTTATAAAATCAGTGAATGTCACTTTCTTGGAGCTCAACTCTGCTTGAGGATGACTCCAGGATACTCCTTTCATTCCAGATGATCTTGTTCATTCTACTCAAATTCAACCCTAAATCTAAAACTTGTCTGAATTTTTTTTTAAAAAAAGAGCTACCTACCTACCATAAGCTAATCTTAAAGGCTAAAGTGGGCTTATGATGCTGCTTATTTTAAAGTCTGGTTTAGTATCAGTAAGTCCCTTTATCAACAATCCCAAATGAATTTTTTTTCCTTAAAAATACTTGAAGCAGTTGCAATGATGCTGTAAAATGTTTGCCTTAGTTTTGTAAAATTTGTGGCATTGCATTGGATATGATGCCTCAGGGAGCAGATCTTGCCAGACCATGCAACGCAATAAGGTTTTTTTCCTAATCCAATTTCTTATTTGAAAACGGAATACACATATCTAGGATTTTTTTATAGTACTTCTCGTTGTGGCACCCAAGTGCTTTGCATTCATCACGTCAGTGGAGAGCTAAACCCTGCAGCACTGAACATGGATAAATCTAATAAAAGTAAAGCCATTCTGCCTTCTATAAATATATTCACATGCAACATTATCATATCTAAACTTAAATCATCTAGACAAAGATTTAGAAAAGAAACTTTTACAAATATTAAGAAGAATCTCATAAACATTGTTGTGGTTAGTGCTTGATTCTCATTTTTGTACCTTTAAAAGGCAAGCCTGAGAAGAGATGTCTAGTTATATACATTAAGACTGTGATTTCATTGCCAGTTTATGTTATTCTGAAGATACTTTTTTCAGTGCTATCCATTTCAAAGTCAAAGGAAACTCGTTATCATCAGAAGTAATGCTAATGTAGGCAAAATATTGAAAAACTATTTGGTATTGGGCAGTTTCTTAGCTATGTTGCATGGTTAAAGTCTGCACCATTAGCTTAGCAAATGAAAACGAAAAGAACTGAGTGATGCAACAGCAATGGATTTTTGAAAAACTATTACGGACACTAGAAAAACAATTTTAAGTCTTTTCCTACTAATAGTGGGCTAATAATTTCCTTTTTAACCATAGAACTTTTCTTTGAAATACAGGAACTTTTGTAGAAACAAAATCTTTGTCATCTATTTCTGTTAAATTATTCTATTGTGGACAACACACTTTGCTATCTCTAAAATAGTTTCACTCTGGTGGGCCATTAAAAGGTTAGAAGCTAGGAGGAGGAGAAACAGAAATAAACAATAATGACTTACCAAGGGCAAATGGGAGTACAATGTGACAGAATTCATTTTTTCCATTGCTTAGAATTGCTAGTGTGTAGTGATATTAGAATGTAGGCTGCATATTCATAAGAGTGCATTATTGTTTCTAAGGTCTACACAATGAACCCCCTACTGCTTGTACTGATTGCAGCATTATTACCCAAGCCTGGATACACCATTGACCAACACTACAAGAAGGAATTATTAATGAAAAATAAATTGATGTTAATATAAAGAGAGAATTATCTCTTCTGACCTGACAGAGGAAAGGATTAGTATGAACCAGGAGATGATGGGTTGCTCAAGGTATTTGCCCTCTAGCATGTAGAGTATTTGTTGTGTGCAGGTATTTTGGAGTTTTATTTCTAATATTCAGAAGACTCCTACAAAGTAGTGGTTACCTATATATCATATGAGAAAATTGGGGCCCAAAGAGTTGCTAGTTTGCTACCAGCTACCTAGTTGTGATTCTGGGATTCAAACTCCAGTCTATATGATTCAAAAGTTCACTGGCTTTCTACGAGGCATCATTGCCTCTCCATCATCTATTTCATTTTAAATGGGACTATGATGGGCAGTGCTTGCTTTCTGGTTTGGGGTTGATCTTTTTTGTTTGCTTATTCCAACTATTGGTTAGAAAAATGGTTGGCAATCTTGTATACCTTTTTTTGACAAGGAATTCTTGAACTGTAGGAAGATGTGAACATTGTACTTTGGAGCACTTTTATTGTGTTAAAACATACAGAGATTGATCTATAAAGTCTGGAGAAAGCAGAAAGTTTTGCTAATTTATGAAAACTGGATTCAGTAAGGACCAAGAGTATTAGCATGAACAGTTGAGGAATCTTATTACTTCTCTACAGTTTCTTATTATACTAACTTTTGACATTTCACTGATCCCTCAGAAATTGGGAGTGTTTGAAAGGATAGAAAGGAGAAAAAGGCAGAAGTCAAATCTTGTAATTTCTTCATGTCATGGAATTTTCTTAAGACGAAATATCCAAATAGCACCTAACAAAGTTAGGCCATTCTTGGTGCAGTTTTGGATTGGGCAGGTTGAGATCTTAATAGTGGGTTTGAAGGAAAGGAAATCTGACATGGGAAGATCAGATTCTAAGCAATTACCTGAAAAAACTATGATAGAATCAGAAATTTGATAAACTTTGTACAGTCCGGTATTCAAAGAAGTAAGCTCAACGCAGGTCCTAAAAAACTACCGCCAATAACAGTGATAATAATGAATCAACTACTTAATGAGTGCCTTCTAAAGAACAAGTACTTTTCTTGTCCTCACAGCAACAATCCCAGGAAGGTTTTATTATTACAGATGAGCGCAGAAGGTTAACTAGCTTTCTGAAGATTACATTACTGGTAGAAGAAAGTATTTATATCTGAATTTGCACTTATACATCTCAAAATCTGTTTTCATTCTACTTTATCTCACTTTGCCAGGACAATTAATCCAGTGAGTAGTTTATGGGCATGGGAAGCAGGAATTTTGAAGATGTGGCAATGTTTGAAATCAAGGAGCTCTCTGTATTCTCATTCAGGTAGTTAAGTTACTTTTAAGAAAGAGGGAAAAGGTAAGACAGAAAGGGTTCACAGTTTATTCCATGATGAGGTAGAATCAAGAAGGACTAGACTAGATGACAGAGCCTAAGGCAAGTGAACCAGGGGTTCAGGGCAGGTTCCAGAGCCAAAGTATGAACTAGAATGCATACCAGTAAATCCAGGCAGAAGCATAGTGCTGGTACCAGCATGACAAGAATAAGAGGAATGTTGTAGTTGAGTGAATCCCATCTGCATTTATGTGTTCTAGATTCCAGCTGCTAGTGGATCTGAACTTGTGTTTATCAAGATTAATTCAAAGAGGAGTGGGAGAAGTCCATAGTTAGCATTCAATGTTCACTTTGTACAACTGAACAGGATTTAAAATTGGGAAGAAAGGAAAATACTCCTTCTGCACACCCCCATCACAATTGTTAGTTCTTGATAATTAATTCGTAACGATAGCTGTAGGAAAGATATCTAAGATGATATTGCTGTGTGTATAGTTTTCTTTGACATGTGCATTTATACTTGTTTTCTGTGGATCTTTGCTGCACTAGCAAATTCTTCTCATCTTGACATCTGATTTCTCTGTCATTCACAGCTTTTGGAAAGGTGGCAGAGTAAAATAGGGACATGATCCAAATGTATATTTTAGCAGTACTAGGACTTATGCATTGGGAAGTCTCATGAGTCGTTAGCACTAACTCATGCAATTTGGCAGGCATAACTTTTTTATATGCTAAGATGTAGTACTGCTATCTCCGTTTCATGAAATCCTACCTTGTCTTGTCTCCTTCTAAAACATAAAATGACAGCTAAGGTAACACTTCCTAAGCAAAATGTTTTGAGGATTTATATATGATTGTTTCATGAATATTCTGTCAGGAGTCATCTTGTATGAATTCAGATTTTTTACTCTGACACATAATTGATTTCTTTTTTTTCGAACACTAGGCTTTGGATAATATTAGAGAATGAAATAGGATAACAGGATTATTGATGAAGATGTTGTTTGGTTTACTTTTATGACACAAATCATTTATCAAAGTCTTCAAGAAATGTGTTTGATAGCCTAAAGTTATAGTATTGCTAGCAACTTTCTTAACATTTTTGGTAGTTAATATTTTCTAAATATATAGAATGTGACACTTGATTTCGTAGGTATGTATTATAATGAAAACTCTTTGGAACCATGGGAATGAACTCGCTGTTACCCACAGTAAATGTGCAGTTAAATTTTAGGTATGCTATTGATTATGAATTCAATGATAAAATGTTATGCTGTTTTTGTTATTACTTTTAATAATAGAGAGCTGGAATTGTAAGCTCTGTGAGTTCAATAAGAGTGTTTCATTTGCTCCTGTTTCTCTTCATTATATAGCACGGTGCTTGGCAATTGGAAGATGCTCGATAAATAATTGTTAAACTTTATAAATAGGAAATAAATAGCTTTATAAATAGGAAAATCTCAATAGTATGATAGTACCCTAAGGGACCATCACAACTATGAGATGCTTTATGTAGTGAGCCATAACATTTTCCTTCTCATCTGAATACTGCTGCTGATTCAAAGCAATAAAGGAGAAAGATTCTTTCTGAAATGCAGGAGACAAGGAATTAATCAAATCTTGTAATCAATCAGCCATCCAATATGCATCAAGGATTCTGCTTTACTTCTTGAGTGTGTCTATTGTAGTATGATTACAAAATGGTCTTATTTATCATCTAGTGCTAAATGAATGCATCAGTCTTTTGTATACTTAGTCTTGGAGTGTCTGGGTTTACAGTACTCTTTGGTCTCTTCCTTCCTTCCTTCCTTCCTTCCTTCCTTCCTTCCTTCCTTCCTTCCTTCCTTCCTTCCTTCTTCCTTCTTGTCCTCTCTCTCTCTCCTCCCCCCCTTTTTTACAACTCATTATTTTTTTTACATAGTCTGCTTGGTTTTGTAATTTAGTTTAGCTGTTTAGAGCTTTAGTAAGTTAACTTAATTCTAAGTATCTGCTCTCTCTTTTTTCATTCTTGTGGTACAATATAGTTTTTTAGTTAATAGCCATAACTTTTCTTTGTAGCTTTGCTAGACAGACTTTGGCTTTGAGAGGACCTTTGTGTCTATGACTATTGAAGTCTTTTTTCTGAAACTAATACTTCTAAGAAGTTGGTGGTATGCTACACATCCCGTGGTACCCTGGAGAACAAGTTAGAAACAATCATAAAATGAATGCATTAATTCCCCGAGTCAGTACAGTGAGGTTCCAATATGTGCAAAGCATTGTGCAGACACTGTTTTAAAAGAGAGTTGAGTCAAGACAAGGTGTCTACCCCTATATCCTAAGCAAGATTGAACCAAAGACCAAACTTCTAAATTGATCTTTATAATATGATAAATAAAATAGCATAAAAGTCATATATGCAGATGATTTTGTGATTTATGAATTTGATAATATACTTGATAGAAGGAAAAATTTGCCCAAGCATGAGATTACACCCAACATCTTTATCATTAAGAATACCTGTGTAGTTTCTTTTCTAGCTTTGCAACATAATATGCTTTATGGTGTTCCTGTTATAGCCAGGTAATGTGTGAATATTTAATTGGAGAAACAGAGTAATATAGAGGTTATAAATATGGTCTTTGAAGTTGGATGTGAATTCAAATTCCAATGCTGGCATCGGCATTTAACTTGTGTGAAAAGTTATTAAGTTTGGTGAACATCGGTTTTCTTGTCTATAAAAGGAGGGTAATAGTATCTTCTTTCTAAAATTATGGTGCGGTGAGTTAATATAAGCTATGTAACTGCACATTATGCATATATGTGATATATACATATATAATGTGCATATATACATATATAATGTTCATATATTTTGATATATAATATGTCTATTGTGTGTATAAAACATAATGCATATATAATGTTTTTTGTAGTTTTCTTTCAATTATTTTATTACTATATGCCAGGTATCTGCCCTCCAAGAGTTCTGAAATTTGGCTGAGGTCGCCAACTGGATTGGTGGGACTCAAACCCAGTTTTTTCAGCTCAAAAGCCATACCCATCCTCATATACCATACTAGCATGTTCCTTCTCTTCCTGGCACAGAGTGACAAAGCAACGTGTTGATGGTGACTGTTCTTTTCAGTCCCACAAAGGGATTTATTATCTGAAAATATTCGCCCAAATGTCTCACTACATTCCTTTTCTAAAAGTTTGTACTTATTTTGGTTCCTGCTGTTTAGTGTTATGCTTCAAAGTAGCCTATATTCTTAACCTATAAACCTGATTTCTACTCTGAGAAAAAAATGATCATATAGCTATAAAGGGAATCTATACTAGTTGTTGTTAAATGAAAGCACAAAAGATTGTTCATTCCTTAGAAAAAAGATGTGAATTTGATTCAATTCCTGGATTGTATTTAAGTCTTTTCAGGCTGAATTTTTTGAAAAAGAAGAAAATACTACTATACTTTTTACTAAGAGAATCACAAGGGACCTTATGCTGTAGTACCCAGAGTCAGATTGCTTTGTTTAAATCTCATCATTATCATCGACATTTATCCAACATTTCCAAAGTAGGGAGTGTTAAATCAATTTTGCAGTGTGTCAAAAGTAATTTGTTGCTGAAATATAGTCAAAGTATTCACATTTCCAAATGATTTACTTTTTAATTAAAAATTATTTTTTACATTAGATGTGATTCCAGGTTAATGTACTAATCATATAGCTGTCATTTATTTGTGTTTTTATGTCTTCTTTGGTGAGAAAGAAATGGAGTTACATATAGAAAGAGTCATAGGTATACCCAAAAAAGTGAATTTCTTATGTGAATGCTACCTCTTTAGTTTCCTTCAGAAAGAACAAAAACAAAAAAATAAACCCAGTAAAATAATTTTGGGTAACTGCCATGTGCTGAAAATTTAAAATGTATATACAGATGACCCCTGACTTACCAGGGTTCCACTTGTGATTTTTTTACTTTATGATAGTGCAAAAGCAATACCCATCTAGCAGAAAGTGGTATTGTTACTCTCTCCCGATGCTGGGCAATGGCAGCTCCCAGCGGCTCCCAGTCAGCTATGCAATCACAGGGTTAAACAACTAATACTCAACAGCATACTGTGTTGTCAGATAATTTTGCCTAACTATAGGCTATTGTAAGTGTTCTAAGCATGTTTAAGGTAGGCTAGGCTAAGCTATGGTGTTAGGTAGGTTAGGTGTATTAAATGAACTTTTAACTTACAGTATTTTCAACTTATAATGAGTTTACCAGGACATAACCCTATTGCTAGTTGAGGAGCATCTTGTAATATATTTCATCAATCTTTACATATTTATATTTATCTATATCTATAAATACACACACAGAAATGCTGTGAGCAATGAATAGAGCTTTATCTGAAATACATCATTTCTGAAGAAAACAGAAGAAAATCTTGTGTTTTCAGGATTGTCAAAAAAATTAGTTTAAGGAATGACATTATTAGAGACGATGTTAGCTATGCTACACTTTCAAGGGCATAATAATTTTGTGATAACTACAGAATGATTTTGGAAACAGTCAAATTAATAATAGTCAAATTAATAAATTCTGGCATTTGAGACTGGCAAATAATTTTTTGCAGTTTGACTTCTTCATTATGAGCCACTCAGTTATTTACTCCAAACTAAGTAATTTTATTCCTGGGACTTTAATTTTTGTTTTATCATTGTATGACTATAAATATATTTTTTCCAAATTATTACCATGTAAAACTGCCTATCTGATGCTATCCAATGTGAATTGTAACATATTTGCTCATAATTAACATTTAAGAATTTTAGTGACGTTGAAAATATAATCCAAATAGAAAACAAACTTTTTATGAGATTATTTAATTATTAACGATTCTTGTTTACTTATATTCTAGAACGCAGATCAACTTCACAGTGGCTATTGATTTTACAGCATCAAACGGTAAGTAAGAGTATCCCCTGATGAAAATTATCAGCAATTAAGTGAAGAATAAATTTTTATTTTCATGAAGGTTAGATATTTTATTCCTACATTTATATACTTTTTAATACAATCCACATAATTTTTCTTTTTATATTATGAAATAGTTCAGATATGTGAAAAACTATAAGAAATACAACAAAAATGCATAACAGTCCCATTCCGATTTATTAAATGTTGAAATATTGTTGTTTTGTTTCATTTCGTTAAAAAGAATAGAAATTTTAGATATAATTAAGCCCATTGTATGGTCTTTCCCATTCTCTTACATTCCGTTCTTTTCCATATATAATTATAATTCTGAAGTGTGTCTAATTGTAATATTTGTTTTTATAGTACTCTTGTATATCCTCTTTTGTATAAATTTAATTCAACAATACATGTACCTTACACAAATTGCTTCATTTCTATTCAATTATTTATTTTTGAGAATTACTCCTATTAATGCTCATATATCTAATTCATTCAGAAGGACTAATATATGATAGTCCATGTATGAAAATTCATAATTTATATATCAAACATTTTAAGAAAGAAAAAATTTTGAACTTTTCATTTTATTTTGAAGCAACTTTATTTTAAACAGAAAACCATTTGAAATCAGTTATTATGTATCATAAGAACGTGAACCTCATTATTTAACTTTTACCAGAAGTTGCCACTAGTTCGTATTTGTCTAGATTTTTTTTTTCAAGTTTCTTATTGTGCCTATTGCTCTTACATTGTAATACCTTTAAATCACATTTATTTCACATTGACTCACATTTCACAAAATAATAGAAATTTTAGGAAAGAGAGTACTTCAGAGATCATGTAATGAAACACTTCTTTTATACAAATGAGAAACTCAAATTGGGGAAATACTTTTACTAATAAATACATATTGGTTTATTAGTTCTAGAATTAGAACTGCAGATGAGAAGACCAAACTCTAATTCAGCTCACCTTTTACTACATATTAAGTTTATTCTCCAACATTATGGCTTCAAGTTAATGATTTTTATTTGCATTTTATTCAATAAAATATATAACACAGAAATAATACCACTTATAATCCTAGCACTCTGGGAGGCCGAGGCGGGAGGATTGCTTGAGGTCAGGAGTTCGAGACCAGCCTGAGCAAGAGTGAGACACCCGTCTCTACTAAAAAAAACAAACAAAAAAAATTAGCCAAACAACTAAAAATAGAAAAAATTAGCCGGGCATGGTGGCGCATGCCTGTAGTCCCAGCTACTCAGGAGGCTGAGACAGGAGGATCGCTTGAGACCACAAGTTTGAGGTTGCAGTGAGCTAGGCTGATGCCATGGCACTCTAGCCTGGGCAACAGAACGAGACTCTGTCTCAAAAAAATAAATAAAAATAAATACATAAGGTAAATAAATAATACCTAAAGTCCAACTGGTTTAAAATACTAGCTTTTGTTCACTAGTGAATGTTAGCACAGCAACTAGCAGAAGGAAGAATCCATTAAATAAAAAGACATAAACTGCTGAAACTGACATAAAAAGAAATACACAATCTGAATAAATGAATAATGAGTAAAGATATTAAATTTGTAATTAAAAAAAAAACTTATTCACAAAGTTAATCTGAACCCAGGGCCAGATAGCTTCACTGATGAATGCTACCAAATATTTTTTAAAAAAGAAATTAATACCAATTCTTCACAAACTCTTCCAAAAAGTAGAAGAGGAAGGAATACTTCCCAATTCATTTTATGAGATCAAAATTATCTTGATACCAAAACCAGACAAAGACATCACAAGAAAAGAAAAACTACAGATCAGTATCTCTTATACATGTGGATATAAAAATCCTCAATAAAATATTAGGAAACTGAATCCAGGAATGTATAAAGAGAATTACACTCCCTGCCAAAGTAAGATCTATCCCAGCAATGAAAGGTTAGTTTTATATTCAAAAATCAAATAATGTAAAATACCCTATCAATGGAAGAAAATACAACCACCACATAACCATCTCGGTTGATGCAGAAAAAGCAGTTGACAAAATCCAATACACTTTCGTTATAAAAACACTCAGAAAACTAGGAATAAAAGGGGACTTCCTAAACTGATGAAGGAAATCTATGAAAAACTCACAGCTAACATCATACTAAATGGCAAAAAGCTGGATGCTTTCCCCCTAACATGAGGAACAAGACAGAAGTGCCTGTTTTTACCTTTTCTCTTTAACATTGTCTGGAGGTTGTAGCTAAGGTAAGAGAAAGAAAGAAAACATATCAGATCAGAAAGGAAGAAGTAGAACTATCTTTATTTGCAAATGACATCATCTTGTCATAGAAAATCCTAAGGAATATACTGGAAATCTATTACAACTAATAAGTGAGTCCAACAAGATTGTAGGATAGAAGATCAATATTTAAAGGTCAATCCTTTTTCTATACACTTAACAAGGAACAATCTGAATCCAAGAAAACAATTCTATTTGCAATAATATCAAAAGAAATACTATACTTAAAAATAAATTTAATAAAATAAGTGCAAAACTATACTTTGAAAAAAATTATTGAAAGAAACGAAATATCTAAATACATAGAAAACAAGCCATGTTCATGTATTAGAAGACTTAATGCTATTAAGATGGCAACATTCCCCCAAAGGATCAACACAATTAAAGCAATCTTTATCAAAATCTGAATGCCCTTTTTTTAAGAAATGGAAAAATTCATATGGTAATTCATATCGAATTGCAAGGGACCCAGAAGAGCCAAAGCAATCTTGAAAAAGAACAGCAGAGTACAAAGATTCATATTTCTCACTTTTCAAACTTACTATAAAGCAACAGTAATTAAGACTGTGTGGTATTGGCCTAAAGATGGATAAAATGCAATCAGGTTTCCAGAAATACACGTATGCATCTGAGGTCTGAGGTTAAGTGATTTCCAGAAGGGTACCAAAACAATTAAATGGGGAGAAGACATTTTCTCTGCAAGTGGTGCTGGGACAACTGGGTAGCCACATGCAAAAGAATTCTTATCTCACATCATATACAAAAATTAATTCAAAATGGATCAAAGACCTAAGTCTAAGAGTTAAAACTAGAAAACTATTAGAAGAAAACATATGGATGCATCTTCATGACCTTGGATTTGTCAGTTGATTCTTAAATATGACACCAAAAGCATGGACAACAAAAGGAAAAATAGGTAAATTGAACTTCATCGAAATTAAAACCTTTTATGTTTCCAAGGACACTATCAAGAAAATGAAAAGACATTCCCCAGAATTGGAGAAATACTTACAAATCATACATCTTATGAGGAACTTGTATCTAGAATATATAAATAACTCTTATAATTCAATAAAAAAGACAAATAGTCCAATTTTTAAAATGGGTGAAGGATCTAAATAGACATTTCTCCAAAGAAGATATACAAATGGCTAGTAAGCACAAGAAAAGATTCTTGGCATACTTAGGCATCGTGAAATGTAAATCAAATCTATAATGAGATACCATTTCACACCCACTAGGATGGCTATAGTCAAATAGTCAGATAACAAGTGTTGGTGAAGATATAAAGAAATCAGAACCCTCATAACACTGTGGGTGGGAATGTAAAATGGTATAGCCACTTTGGAGAACACTTTGCAGTTCCTAGAATTGTTAAACATAGAGTTACCATATGACCCAACAATTCCACTCCTAGATATATACCCAGGAGAAATGAAAAAAATATGTCAACACAAAAATTTGTAATGAATGTTCATAGCAGCATGATAGCCCAAATATGGAAACAACCCAAGTGTCTATCAAATGATAAATAGGTAAACCAAATGTGGTATACCTACACAATGAAATACTACTCTGCATAAACAGGAGTGAGGTACTGATTCATGCCACAACAAAGATGAACCTCGAAATCATTATGCTAAGCGAAAGAAACTAGTCACAAAAGACCATGTTTTATGTGATTCTGTTTATATGAAATGTCCAGAATAGGCAAATCAATAGAAAGTAGATTAGTCATTGTTTAGGGCTGCAGAGATAGCTGATGAGCAGAGTTTCTTTTTAAGGTGATGAAAATGTTCTAAAATTGACTATAGTGATGAATTGCACATATCTGTGAATATTCTATAAATCATTGAATTATATATTTTAAATGGTTGATTTGTAAGCATGTGAATTATGTCTCAAGCTGTTAAAATAATCTACTCAAGTGTGATTTTATTACAAAGGCATAGTGCAACTCTGAAACAAAATCAGATATAAATTTGATAATATTCTGGGTTTAAAACATTATAAAATCCTTAAAGAGTTATAGCTAAGAGTAAGGGCTATGGAATCAGATGGCCTAGATTCATATTCTAACTTTACCAATTATTACTTTGTGAATTTGAGCAAGTTATTTAATCTGAAAAATGGTTATAATAAAAGTAGCCATGTCATAACTTTTTTGAAAGGATTGAGATATAAAGTAATATATCCAATACATGTTAGATTCCATGTTATTATAATTTTTATTGCTATTAATTGAGCCCCAATGTTATCAACCTACTACAGGTTCATTCTTCATAAGCATTGTTGAAGATACAGAGGAAATACAGACATGGTCCCAGATTCAGAGTTGACAGTCAATTTGGCAGTTTCTTAAATTGCCAAATTTTGTGACAAAGAACACAAGAGCCATAAGGGTATGAGAGAAAAGACCATGAAGGCTGGAATAAACAAGGAAGGTTGTCTAATGTATTTGATAAAAAACTGGAGGAAAAGAATTTCAAGACAGAGTGGCAACTTGACAAGTAGAGATGAGAGGGAAAATATCAGTAGTATAGTAACAGACTGGTGTGGATGAAGATGCTGGGAAGAGATAGGCAACGTCTTTGGAGGGGAACAGTAGGGTGCTGCTATGTGTGATAGGTTAAGACAGTTAGATATGTGAGGGTATCAGTGATTTTTTAAAGTTATGGTTTTCTGGATAAAATAGAATTATTTGCCATATTGGCACTATTGGGTAACAACTCTTCTTGTAGTTGAAAGTTGAGTTAAATAGCCATTTAGTCCAGTAATGGTATTTCTTATCTCTGACTTCAGTGGGCTTTTGATTAAGTAGTAAAGTGTCTACTTTAGAAGGAAGTGTGAAAGAAAAATTATATGGAATAAATTTAAAAGGCCAGGAAGGGCTATTGCGATAGGGGTTAAGGCTATTATGATGGAGTACGAAAATTGAACTTGCTGCCTCAAAACAAAAGGCTGGATGGTTTGTAAGTGCTGAGATGAGCTAGTGGAAAAGTACTGGAGGATGTTAGCAAGGAGGTTTATCTGTGTGATTAGGCCAACTGTTTGCTAAATGGCACTTACTGAAGTTAGGACCCTACATTCTCACAGAGATTGGGAAATAGGGCTGGTGCCTTTCTTTATTTTTTTTTTCTTTTTTCCTCAGTTAGCATAAATCAATTTTATTTATGTAGTAACACTTGAATACTAACTACCTGATGCTGTCAGGACAAAATTGATGGCATTACCTTTAGGCTAATATTACTTGAACATTTCTCTTTTTTTATTATTTCAAAATATTATGGGAGTACAACTTTTTTTGGATAGCTTTTGTGATGCTCGAGTCAGGACTATAAGTGTGCCCTTCACCCAGATAGTGTTCACTGTACCCGTTAAATAAGTTTTCACCCATCCCCTCCCCCCTTTCCTCCCTGCTTGATTTCCACGGAGTTTTACTTCCCTCTGTACACGTGTGTGTTCGTTGGGTAGTTCCAATTTAACAGCAAGTACATGCAGTGTATGTTTTTCCATTCTTTAGATACTTCACTTAGGATAATCATCTCCAGTTCCATCCAAATTGTTGAAAAAGGCATTAATTCATCCCTTTTTATGACAGAGTAGTATTCCATGGTACACATATACCACATTTTCTTAAATCACTCATGAATCGATGTGCACTTGAGTTGATTCCACATCTTTACAATTGTGAATTGTGCTGCAATAAACGTGAGTGCAGGTGTCTTTTTGATAAAATGGCTTCTTTTCTTTTGGGTTAAATACCCAGTAGTGGGATTGCTGGATGGAATGGTAGGTCATCTTTTAGTTCTTTGAGGAATCTCCATACTGTTTTCCATATAGGCTGTACTAATTTGCATTCCTGCCAAAAGCATATAAGCGTTCCTTTCTGTCTGCATTCACACCAGCGTCTATTGTTTTTGGACTTTTTAATAAAAGTCATTCTGACTGGGGTAAGGTTATATCTCACTGGTTTTAATTTGCATTTCCCTTATGATAAGGACATTGAGCATTTTTTCATATGTTTATTGGCCATTTGTCTTCTTTTGAAAAGCTTCTGTTCATGTCTTTTGCCTACTTTTTTTTTTTTTTATTTCAGCATATTAAGGGGGTACAAATATTACGGTTATGTATATTCCCCACGCCCCCCTCCCCTCTCGAGGCAGAGCCTCAAGCATCACCACACCCCATACGTTGCACATCTTACTCATTATGTTTG
>CAUYPO010074786.1:0-34011 GCA_963574435.1 Cheirogaleus major | reverse complement strand
TTTGGTATCAGGGTTATGTTCGCTTCATAAAATGTGTTGGGGAGGATTCCATCCTTCTCGATGTTGTGGAATAATTTCTGCAGGATAGGCACCAGTTCTTCTTTGTAGGTGTGGTAAAATTGGGGTGTGAAACCATCTGGTACAGTACTTCTTTTTTTAGGAAGATTTTTAATTGCTGTTTCAATTTCAGTACTTGATATTGGTCTGTTCAGGAATTCTATTTCTTACTGGTTGAGCCTAGGGAGGCTGTGTGTTTCTAAGAAATTGTCCATTTCCTCCACATTTTCCAGTTTGTGTGCATAGAGATTTTTGTAGTATTCATAAATTATATCTTGCATCTCCGTGGCATCCATTGTAATTTTAACTTTATTGTTACTGATAGAGCCTATTAGAGATTTTTCTTTTCTGCTTCGTTAGTCTAGGCAAGGGTGTGTGAATTTTGTTTATTTTTTCAAAGAACCAACTTTTTGTTTTATTAATCTTACATATAGTTTCCCTGTTGTCAATTTCATTTAGTTCTTATTTGATCTTAATGATTTCACTTCTTCTGCTGGGTTTGGGGTTGGTCTGTTCTTTTTCCAGCTCTTTGAGACGATTCATTAGGTTGTCTATTTGTGATCTTTTTGACTTTTGGATATAGGTATTTATGGAACTAAACTTTCCTCTGAGGACTGCTTTAGCTGTGCCCCACAAGTTTTGATAACTTGTGTCTCCTTTGTCACATAGTTCAAAGAATCTTTTGATTTCCATCTTGATTTCCTTGTTTATGAAGTGATCATTCAGCAGAAGGTTGTTTAGTTTCCATGACTTTGTGTAGAAATGAGAGTTACTGTTAGGGTTCATTTCTACATTTATTCCAATGTGATATGAAAAGATGCATGGTATAATTTCTATTTTTTTAATTGTTTGAGACATGCTTTGTGTCCTAGGATATGGTCAATCTCAGAGAATGACCCATGAGCTGATGAGAAGAATGTATATTCAGTGGTTTGGGGGTAGAATGTCCTGTAAATGTCAGTCAGGCCCATTTGTTCTAGAGTTCTGTTTAAGTCCATTATTCCTTTGTTGATTTTCTGTTTGGAGGATCTGTCCTGTGCTGTCAGTGGGGTGTTAAAGTCTCTGACTATTATGGTGTTGTTGTTTATCCATTTGTTTAAATCAAGTAGAGTTCGCTTTATGAATCTGGGTGCACCTAGGTTGGGTGCCTATATATTTAGAATTGTTATGTCTTCTTATTGAACTGTCCCCTTCACCATTATATAGTGACCTTCTTTGTCTTTTATTACTTTTGCTGATTTAAAAACTAAGTTATCTGTAATCAGCACCACTACACCAGCTTTCTTTTGGCTCTGTATGCTTGAAATATTGTTCTCTACCCCTTTACCTTTAGTCTAACTGCATCCTTGCCAGTTAGATGTCTTTCTTGAAGGCAGCAGTTACTTGGCTTGTATATTTTTATCCATTCAGCCAGCCTATGTCTCTTGAGTGGTGAGTTCAAGCCATTCACATTTATTGAGATAACTGATAGGTGGGGCAGATTTCTGTTCATTATGTTGGGTTGAACTTTGTTGCTTTGTTTTTGCTCTTGAGCCATTGTGGTATCTGGGCTTTGATCTTTAGCTTTTGAGTAGATTTACATACATGATTGTTTATTGTGCTGGTCCATGGGTAACACTGTTTTGAGTACTTCTTGAAGGGCTGGTCTTGCCTTGGCGAATTCCCTAAGTCTTTGCTTATCTGAGAATGTCTTGATTTCTCCTTCGTATACAAAACTTAGTTTTGCAGGGAATAAGATTCTAGGTTGGATATTATTCTGTTTCAGAAGAGTGAGAATGGGGCCCCAGTCTCTCCTTGCTTGTAAAGTTTCAGTGGAGAAACCTGGCATTATTCAGATTGGCTTTCCTTTGTATGTTACTTGCTTCTTTCGTCTTACTTGCTTATTTCGTAGAAGGGCCTCTTTAGTTGATATTTTGGTCAGTCTGATGACTGCATGTCGTGACGTCTTCCTGTTTGGATTGAATCTCCCAGGGTTCCTTTGAGCTTCTTGAACTTGTATATCGAGATTTTTACCAAGGCCTGGGAGACTTTCCTCTATTGTATCTTCAAATAGCTTATCCAAGCCTTGAGTGTTTTCTTCTTCCCCTCCTGGTAACCCTATTACCCTCACATTAGGTTTCTTCACATAATCCCACATCTCTTGTAGGCTTTGATCTTTTCTCTTGTTTCTCTGCTCTATCTCTGTGACTGATTTATTTAATGGGAAGGTGTTATCTTCAATCTCTGAGATTCTTTCTTCTGTTTGATCTACCCTGTTCTTGAGGCTTTCCACTGTGTTTTGTAGTTTCCTCAATAGATTCTTCGTTTCCAGGAGTTTGGTTAGATTTTTCTTCATTATTTCAATTTCTTTAGTGAATTTTTGTTCCAGGTCCTGGAATCTGTTTGCATTTTCTTTGTGTTGGTTATCCAGTTATTCTTGCAAGTCATTGGATTTTCTTACGATCCATGCTTGAAATTCTTCTTCTGTCATTTTAGTGGTCTGATTTTGGTTGCTTTCTACTTCTAAGGGGCTGAGGTTCCTCTTTGGTGGTGTGCTTTCCATTTGGGTCTTCATATTTCCAGAGTTCCTTCACTGATTTCTTCCCATCTGGATCAGCTCTTGCTTCTTACGTTTAGGTTTTGACCTGCCCTGTTTAGTCTCTGAGCCAGTAGGTTGTGTTTGTGGGTGAGATTCATACACACCCCGTATGATGAGTCAGTAGTTGCCGTAAAAGGGTGTGCAGAATGTCCTCCCTGTCAGTAGGTAGCGCTTGCTCATAGGATCAGGCTACACTGCTGTTTTTGGGCACTGTAATCAGCTCTTGTTCCTCTGGAGAGGCACTCTAGTGCCTCAGGTGGTGTTTGGGACCCTGGGACTTCCAGGTGTGTCCTTATTCTCCCCCTCTGTAATGGCTGGACTGGGAGTGAGACTGGGCAGAGCTGGGTTGGGTAAGCCTGCCCTTAAGCACCACAAATGCTGTTAGCAGGGGTCAAAGTTCTCTTCTCTGTTTCTGGGAAAATGTGTCAGGGATGGGCTGGAATGGCCCCACTGAGTCAAAAAGCCTGTGTGTGGTGTTGGGGCTGTCTGAGACCTGCAGTCTGGAGCAGGCCTCGCTCCTTTCCACCCTCCCCAGCTCCGCGGCTTCTCCAGGGCCTCTGCCAGCAGGCAGGACCTCACCCCACCGGGTCTCCCCTGGCTGTGATGCAGGCTGGGATGTTCCCTGCACAGGGTCACTGCCTTGGCTGGGCACATAGCCCCCCTTGGGAAGAGGGTTGTCCTCAAGCATGGTGATCTGCCCCTGAAGGCACACACACCTTAGTAGGCTCATCAGAATATCCTTTCTGTGCCCTGGGCAATGCGAGACCTCAGTGCGCGGAGTCTGCTCTGCAGGTCTGACCTCTGGGCCCTGGAGTTCAATCCCTGTCCCTACCAGGGAGAGGAGTGCCAGTCCTAATTCCCCCCTGGGGAGCCCAAGCTGGGTCGATGTCTCTCAGCCTCAGGGTCTGCCCCATTCTCCTGGAATCACCGGGCCAGTAGCACCTGGGAGGGCTGGCGGATAGAGAGCTCCCTATCTGAGTACCCCTCAGTCAGCTGTAGGGCCCCAAAAGGGAAGGTCCCGTTCCCTGGAGATGCCTTTGGCTGGTGGCTATATTGTCTCTCTCGGCAGCTGCGGATAAGGACGGGGGAGGGGAGAGTGTAGCAATATGGCGCTTGCCTCGCGGTTGGGTCTGTGCACACGGAGGTGCCTCGAGGGAGTTAGGAGCCTGGTGCTGCGTATGCTACAGGCTTACTGCTCACTGGTGGTGGCCGTCTATTGGCTGGTGTTCACAGGTCTCACCAACGCCGGGGAGCCCGCCAGCAGTCCGAGATGCAAGGGAGGCGGAAGTTAACCGCTCTACCTACCCTTGCCGCTGGTCTCCCAGCTGCTCGGGAGGTCTCTTCTTCCAGTTCTCCTCGGCAACCTCCTCCCGTGGAGTCTCCCGTAGTTTCCGGTACCCCTCCTTCCAACCCTCGTCCAATGTATGGTCATCGGCCTGCTTCTTTCTTCTAATTTCTTCTAGAAGCTGTCTTTTCTGCGGAGACACTCTGTCTGGTGGTGTTTCTCTTCTGCCATCTTCTGTAGCACATTTTTAAACAGCTTTATTGAGATAATTTTCACATTCCATATAATTCGCCCATTTAAAATATACAATTTGATGGTTTTTAGTATATTCATAGAGTTGTACAATCATTGCCACAATTTTAGAACATTTTCATCACCCAAAACAGAAACTCCATGCCCTTCAGCTATCATCCCCCCATTACCTCCCACCCATCCCCCACCTGGCCCTAAGCTCCACTAATCTATTTTCTGTCTCTATAGATTTTCCTGCTCTGGACTTTCATATGAATGGAATCATACAAGTGGTCTTTTATGGCTGGCTTCTTTCACTTTGCAAAAAGTTTTTACAGGTTCATCCATGATGTAACATGGATCAGTACTTCAGTCCTTTTTACAGCCTAATAATATGGTTTGCTTTTCTATTCATCAGCTGATGTACATTTAGGTTGTTTTCACCTTTGGGCTATTATAGATAATGCTGCTCTGATCATTAGTGTACAAGTTTCACTTGATCCAAGTTTGGGGCAGAGGAGTGCCCATCATTGCTGATAGCCCCTCTCAGCTATGCTTGCTTGACTGAAGCCAGCCAGGAGACTGATTGTTTCACAGTGTCTGGAGTATCCGTATTTTTTTCTCCACCTACTGTCAGCCAGGGGGGGAAGGTTCATTGAGCCTACTGGACAATTTGAATACCCCAGCCCTGGAGATGGCAGCTTCTCATCCCCATGTCCTAGCTAGCAGAAGGAAGAAAAACACAGATGGCACTGGATGAGGGGACTGTCAGCTTTGCTCCAAAGCAGCAAGATATTTCTAAGATTGGAAGGTGTTGTGAATTGAATAACATCCCCTAAAAAGATATGTTGATGTCTTAATCCTTGGTACCTGTGAATGTGACCTTATTTGGAAATAGGTTATTTGCAGATATAATCAAGTTAACGTAAGGCCACACTGGAGTATGGTAGGCCCTAAATCCACTGACTGGTGTACTTGACCAAAGGCCATGTGAAGATACAGGAACACAGAGATATATATGAGGAGAAGGCCATGTAAAGACAAAGACAGAGATTGGAGTGATACATCTATAAGCTAAGGTACCCCCAGAATTGCCAGAAG
Source organism: Cheirogaleus major (assembly GCA_963574435.1). Lineage (NCBI taxonomy): Eukaryota > Metazoa > Chordata > Mammalia > Primates > Cheirogaleidae > Cheirogaleus > Cheirogaleus major. The sequence goes on along the minus strand of CAUYPO010074786.1, from coordinate 28,759 downwards.
CAACAAGATGCTAGGAGAGAGGCCTGGAACAGATTGCTCCCTAGAGCTTCAGAGGGAGCATAACCCGTGGTGAATATTTGGTGAATGAATAAGCAAACACAGCCAGCCCTCTGTATGCATGGGTTCCAAATCCTTGGATTCAACCAACCTCAGATTGAAAATATTCTTGGAAAAAAGAAACAATAAAAAATAATAATACAATAATAAAAAATGCTATACAATTTTAAAATCAATATTGTATAACAACTTTTTATTAATACATAACATTTATTAATACATTGTATTAGGTATTATAAATAATCTAGAGATGATTTAAAGTATAGAGGAGGACTTCATGGGTTGTATGCTAATACCATGCCATTTTATACAAGGACTCGACCATCTGTGGATTTTGGTATCCATGGGGGTTCCCAGAACCAATCCCCCTCAGATACTGAGAGATGACCGTGGAGCTCAGACTTTAAGCCAAGCACAGGTGAGGGCACATGGTAGAAACTCAGAAAGGCCTGATGATTGTTAGATAAGCCAAGAGATACCTGGGAAAGAGCCAGGAAGGTGAGACCACAAAACAGGCTGGGAAAATGTATGTGCTTCCAGGTCACAAGGCAGAATTTCTAAGGCCCATAGACCTTTGCTCCTTTCCTCCTCACTTTCTGATCCACTAATGGTTTTTCAAGCCTGGAACATGGACCAAACCAGAGAGAGGTGAGATCTAAGGAGTTCCCTGGAATTCCTTTCATTTCATGTGATTCCACTCCCCTTGAGGTCTGACTTTAATTTTTCACCCAAGACTCTGAGGTTCCTCTAAATTAGTAGGACTTGTTTGAAAGGAAGAGAGAAGTGCTTGAATTAAGTCACTGGATCAAGAGTTTTGGTCATTTCTTAGAGGAGACCCTGCAGAGTAGGCTTTTAAGACAATGAAAGAATACCCCTTGTGACCATATTGTGCCCTGATACTGTCAGATAGCACTTTCAGATGCCTCAGCAGAGTTGGGTAGGACAAGCCCTGCCCACAACCCTAGGCTAAGGGAACAGGATCCTGTACACTGGGCAAGCTGGTCTACTAGGACTGAAGAGTGTGTCCCTCTTCTATGTCTCCTGTTATTACATGAAACATTCCAGCAAGTTCCAGAGCAGTCAGGGCACTCATTGCACATAACAGAACTCAGGCCAGTGTACACTGTCCTTGGTGAGGAGAAAATGTACACCAAATATCCTGCTCCTGAGCCCAAACCTCTGATTGCAGTAGCTTTTTAAAGATCACATCTGAGCTGGGCCCGGTGGCTCACACCTATAAACCTAGCACTCTGGGGGGCCAAGGCGGGAGGATCACTTGAGGTCAGGAGAACAGCCTGAGCAGGAGCAAGACCCCATCTCTACAAAAATTAGAAAAAAGTAGCCTGGCATAGTGGTGTGCGCCTGTTGTTCCAACTACTTGAGAGGCTAATTTTGAGGTTGCGGTAAGCTTTGATGACACCACTGTACTCTAACAGAAGTGGGACTGTCTCAATAACAAATCACATCAGGGGAGTTGTATCTGTTTCCTGTGCCTGCTGTAACAAATTACCACCAACCCGTAGCTTAAAACAACATATATTTATTCTCTTACATTTCTGGAAGCCAGAAGTCCAAAATCAGTTTCACAGAGCCAAAACCAAGGTGCATGCCGGGCTGGCCTCCCTCAGGAAGCTCTAGGGGAGAATTCCATGTCTTTGTCATCATTTAGAGCTGTCTTCTATACACTTCTTGGATCATGATCCCTGTCTCCAGGGATCTTTGAATGATCTCCTGATCCTTCAAAGCCAGCAGCACAGCATCATGCTTCAGTGGTCACACCTCCTTCTCCTCTGTGTGCAATGTCCCTCTGCTTCTCTCTTATGAGGACACTTGTGATTTCATTTCAGATCCACCCACATAATCCAAGATAATCTCCCCATCTCAAGAGCCTTAACTAAATCCAACTGCAAAGTCCCTTTTGCTATGTAAGATCACATCCACAGGTTGTCAGACTCAGGGTGTGGCTATCTTTGCAGGCCGTTACTCAGCCTCCCACAGATGCAGAGGAGAAACCGTCTGCCAGTGAGTTTGGAGTCTACATTGACAGGCCAAACCTTCTTCCCCAAATGGCAATGGGAGAGGCCTCAGGAGCCCTCAAGAGGCCCCCTTTCTGTTGTCTGAGTTACAGCAGCCACCAGCCCCAGGCCTGCACCACATTCCCTGACTACTGCTTCTTGTCAGTAGGCCACCTGCTTTTGTATGTTGATGTATCGTGGCACTTTCCAGCTTTCATATACTAGCAGAGCCCATTATAAACACAGCAGAGTGGGTCACATCTACTCCCCCAAGGAAAGCCCTGCTATCAATGCCTAAACTACTCCCAAGGACACAATGGCATGCCAACCTGCCAGCTAGTCTCCCTGACTACCCTCCTGCCCCCTCACTGCCCTAGAACGAACTTCCCAATGTCCATGTCTCCCCATGTCACACCCTGATAAGCCCTTCAATGGCTCCCCATGACTGATGGCTGGATCAAGCTCCCCACTTGGCTTAAAGGCACCCCATGATCAGGCCCTGTAGATGAGTCAGCCCCACCTCCACCGACACCTCCCTTTACTACCCACAGCCTCTACTTCCACCTCCCTGGACTACTTTTTGTCTCCTAGAACAAACCATACAACTGCTACCTTTGTACCTTTGTTGGTGCCATTCCCTCAGCCTGGAATGCCTGCACTTGCTTCTCAAATCCTCCAAATGCACTCAGCCTTCAAGGCTCCACATATTTCAGAGCATCGAGGAGGCAGTACATGCTTACTGGCATCAGGCCCTTGCTGGATCACATACGGTATCTCCTTCAGTCATGCAACAGCTCTGCAAGGTAGCAAAGACTAGTCCTGTTTTCCTCCAGATATTAAAACTAAAGCACTGAGATGGAAAGCGACTTGTTCAAGACCACCTAGCTAAAAGGTGATGAAGTCTGTGGTTGGTTCAATAATGACCCCCAAAGATGTCCACATCCTATTCCCCAGAATCTGTAAATGTTACCTTATATGGCAAAAGAGACTGTCAGATGTGATTGAGTTAAGGACCTTGAGATGAGAAGATTATCCTGGATTGTCTGGATCAACCCTAAATGCAATCACAAGTGTCCTTATAGAGAGGAGGCATAGGGAGATGACACACGGAGGAGGAGGAGGAGGAGGAGGAGGAGGAGGAGGAGGAGGAGGAAGAGGAGATGGAGAAGTGAGAATGGAAGCAAGAGTTTGGAGGGGCCAGGAGCCAAGGAATGCACACAGCCTCTAGAAGCTGCAAAGGGCAAAGAAATGGATTCTCTCCTAGAGTTTCCAGAAGGAACACAGCCCTACCTACACTTTGATTTTAACCCAGTGAGACTGATTTTGGACGTCCGTTCTCCAGAGCTGTAAGAGAATAAATGCGTGTTGTCTTAAGCCACTAAGTTTGTGGCAATTTGTTACAATAGTCACACTAAACTAATACCAAGCCAGAATGTGAACTTGAATCTCTCTGGCTCCAGAACTCATGTTCATGCTTCTCTCTGTGCAGCTTCCCAGGGGTCACTTCCTCTAGGACAATTTCCCTCACCACCTTCTCCAAAAGAAATTCTTTTGTTCTCTGTCCTTGCACTTGTGTGTATCTGTTATTCACTTTGAAGGCCTGTCTGACCCATGCCACTAGAAGCCCCCTCAGGATAGGGACTGAGTTGTGCACATATCTGTGTCCCCAGCAACTGCAGAGGGGTTTCAAATACACACATGAAACAATATATGTATGAATGGCCACATACAGCCCAGTGGGCTCATGGGGGTTGATTGGCCCCCGTACCCAGACATCAAGGTTATTTAAGAGAGCCCTGTTCCTAACATACAGGGAAACCTCACATCAGGATGTAATGCTTTTTAAATTGAGATAAAATTCACATAAGATAAAATTTATTTTAGAAATTCTGATACGTGCTACAATGCAGATGAACTTTGAAGACATTATGCTAAGGGAAATAAACCAGACACAAAAGAATGAGTACTGTATGGCTCCACTTATATGAGGTGCCCAGAATAGTCAAATTCGTAGACAAAGAAAGTAGAATAGAAATTGCTAGGGGCTGGGGGCAGGGAGTAATAGAGAGTTGGTGTGTAATGGGTATGGAGTTTCAGTTTGGGATGATGAAAAAGTTCTGGAGATGGATGGTGGTGATGGTTGCACAACAATGTGAATGTACTTAATGCCATTGAATTGTACACTTAAAATGATTAAAATAGTAATTTATGTATATTTTGACACAATAATTTTTTTCAAGAAGACAACATTTACCACTTAACCATTTTAAAATATACTATTGGTGGTTTTTAGTACATTCACGGAATTGACCAGTTGCCACCATAATCAACTTTAGAATATTTTCATCACCCCCAAAAATAAACCCTGTACCAATTAAGCAGTCATTCTCTATCCCTTTCTCCCCCCAGCCCCTGGCAATCACTCATTTGCTTTCTGACTCTATGGATTTGTTCATTCTGTACATTTCATATAAACAGAAGCATACAATATGTGACCACCTGTGTCTGGCTTCTTTCATAATGTTTTTAAGGTCCATCCATGTTGCAACATGTGCCAGTACTTCATTCCTTTTTATGGTCAAATAATATTAATATTCCATTTTATGGATACACCACATTTTGTTTATCCATCCATTACTTGACAGACATTTGGATTGCTTTCACTTTGGCTACTATAAATGAGCTTTGGATGCTGTGAACATTCATGCACGAGTATTCCTGTGAACACGAGTTTTTATTTCTCTTGGGAATGTATCTAGCAATGGAATTGCTGGCTTATGTGGTAACGCTATGTTTATCAAGATGCAACTTGCAGTAGAATCCAGTGCATCAACTCTGAGTCTCTGAGCTAATGGAGACATAGCCTAGAAAACAGAGAGCCAAAGGCAATTGAAAGAATCTCCTTTTTAGCTCATGCTTCCATTTCTCTCCCCTCTGCAAACTGCCACTGGGGCTGTTACTGTGTCACAAAATTCACGAGTTTGAGTTTCAGCTCCACTCCTGAGCCATGAAATGACCCCAAGAGCAGGATTTCAGGTGGGGGAGGGATGGCTCACTGGTGCATCTGGAGTCTATTTCATCCATTATCTTTCTAATCATCGGTTTAGACTAGAAAACCTTTGCTGCAGCATCAAAAATAAACAAATGGGATCTCATCAAATTAAAAAGTTTCTGCACAGCCAAGAAAACTATCCGTAGAGCAAATAGACATCCCACAGAGTGGGAGAAAATATTTGCTCTCTTCACCACTGATAAAGGCCTAATAACAAGAATCTATCTAGAACTTAAAAGAACTTCATACATTTTTATGTACTTTTCTATATGTATGTTTTCTTTCACAATAATAAAAAATAAAAGAAATAAAGATTGATTCTAAGAAATTATTTCACAATTATAAAATATATTTTAAAAAGGAAATGACTGTATCCAAATCAAGAACTTGAAAATATATCAGAGTAACACATAGCAGAAGGAAAAACCAGTATGTATAAAAACAAAAATTAGTAAAATAGACATCAAAAAACAATAGAGAATCAACAGAAATGGATTCTTGGAAAGACTAATAAAATAGACCTTTGGCAAATTGCTCTAGGACAAAATAATGTAAATGCACAAATAAATGTTGGGACTAAAAAGGAGGACTTAATTTACAGACAAGTGGAGCTTTAAACATCTTAAGAATAATTCAAATGGATAACTTTGTACCAATAAATTTGAAAACTTTGAAGAAATGAATAACGTGCTAGAAAACAATAACTTATCAAAATGAACTCAAATCTAATGGAAACTGAATAGACTAATGTGATGGTTAATTTTATGTCAACTTGGCTGGTCCATGGTATCTTGATTTGGTTAGACATTCTTGATGTTTCTGTGAAGGTGTTTTTGGATGAGATTAATGTTTTAGTAAAGCATATATCCTCCATAATGTGAGTGGGCCTCATCCAATCAGTTGAAGGCCTTATAGAACAATCAGTGACCTCCTCTGAGCAAAAAGGAATTCTGCCAACAGACTGCCTTTGGACTCAAACTATAACTTTTCTTTGAGTCTCCAGCCTGCCAACCTACCCTGCAGATTCTGTATTTATCAAGCCTCCACAATCATATGATCCAATTCCTTAAAATAAATCAGTCTTTCTCTCTCTCAATATAAATATAGATATCTATATAGATATATAGATACATATACATATATATAAATATATATATTTATATATATGTATGTATATATATAAATATATATATAAATATATATTTATATATACATTGATTCTGTTTCTCTGGAGAACCCTGACTAATACAAACAATAAACAATAAGCAATTTAACTAGCCTTTTCATTTCCACCTGCAAAATCCTGGATAGTTTTGGAGCTCAGTTCTAGTAAATATTTCAGTAACAGAAAACTCCTATCCAGCATAAACTGGCCCCAAAAATAAATAAGGAAAATCCTTCAAATAATTTGTGAAGTCATTGTAACTTTGACACCAGAGCTAGACAAAAACTATATGGAGAAATCGCCTTTGCACTTGGTTTTCCTTCTACCTGGAATGCTCCTTTCCACACCTGCACATAGCAACTTCTTTCATTTCAGTCTGTACATAAATTTTACCTTTTCTGAGTAACCTTCTCCCATCATTCTATGTAAAATAACTTATTCTCTTTCTCAAACATGTTTTCTTTTGTTTTCTTTTCTTTTTTATTTCAGCATGTTATGGGAGTACAAATGTTTAGGTTATGTATGTTGCCTTCCTCCCCCCAAGTCAGAGCTTCAAACATGTCCACCCCCCAGATGGCGCACATAGCACTCATTATGTATGTAAATACCATCCCCTCCTCCTCCCTCCCATCTGCCCGACACCAGACAAAGGCTATTCCTATATGTGCACTTAGGTGTTGATCAGTGAAACCAATTTGCTGGTGAGTACATGTGGTGCTTATTTTTTCCATTCTTGGGATATTTCACTTAGTAGAATGGGTTCCAGCTCTCAAACATGTTTTCTTCCTTTATTATTTTTTTCCACAACCTTTATTACTGCCTGGTATAATACATATTTATTTGCTCATTGTCTTTCCACTAGAATGTAAGCTCCTTGAGGGAAGAAAGTATTTTTCTCTGCTATTAATATTTCCACAGCACTTAGAACAGGGTCTAGTGTATGGTGGGCACTCCATCATTATTTGTTGAAAGATTGATAAATGAACTATTGCTATCATTGAAGTAACTGATAGATGAACTGTCATTTCTTTGTACAATTGAAATACTATACAGCAGGCAAAAGTGAAGGAACTATATTTACATATATTAATATGGAAAATATATTATTTAAAAGGATATGTGCAGAATGGTAATATATGTAAATGATTAGAATATAAAAAGCAAGTCAGGCACAGTGGCATGCATCTGTAGTCCCAGCTATTGCAGAGGGTGAGGTGGGAGGATCACTTGAGGCCAGGAGTTTGAGGCACTATGATCATGCCTGTTAATAGCCACTACACGCCAATCTGGGCAAGATAGAGAGATCCTGTCTCTCAAAAAATAAATTAATTAACTAATCAAATAAAATATAGAAAGCAATAGTATATATTGCTTATAGTTTCATATGTATATGTAATATAATACCACGAAGGGGATTGCTGCATAGCAACCTCTGAAGAACATGGTAGGGATTTTTGCTAGGGGAATACTAGAAACAGTCTAACTTTCCATCAGTAAAATGATGAATAAGTAAACCATCGTTTTTTTCCACAATGAAAATCCTACTAAGTGTTAATTTATGAATTCATAAAATGAATGGAAGTAGAAGAATTGTAGTTCCCTGGAAAAATCTCATAAACATAATATGGAGTAAAACAATCAATTTTCAAAAAGATATGTTCAGTATGATACTATATATCGGGGTCCACTGTCTTAGGCCAAATCTTGTTCACAGACTGTTTTTGTATGGCTTACAAACTTAGAATAGTTTTTATTTTTTAATGGGTTGTAAGAAAGAAAAAATAATAAATATATGCTAAAGAAACTGTACGTTACCTGCAAAGCCTAAAATATTTGCTATCTGGCTCTTTACAAAAACATTTACTTAACCCTGCCGTATATTTATATGTATTAGTTTGCCAGGGCTGCTATAACAAAGTACCACAAACTGATGGCTTAAATAACTGAAATTTATTGTCTCACAGTTCTAGAAGCTATAAATCTGAGGTCAAGGTATTGGCAGAGTTGGTTTTTTTTTTTTTTTTTTTTTCTGAGAACTGTGAGGGACAATCTGTTCCATGTCTTTTTCCTAGCTTCTGATGGTTTGCTGTCAATCTTTGACATTCCTTGGCTTGTAGATCTCCACTTTGATATTCACATGGCATTCCCCCTGTATGTGTCTGTGACAAAATTTCTTTTTTTTATACGCATACCAATCATATTGGATTAGGGGCGCACCCTACTCCAGTGTGACCTCATCTTAACTAATTGCATCTGCAACGACCCTATTTCCAGATACATTTACATTTTGAGGTACTGAGGATTAGGACTTCAACATACGAATTTTAGGGGGACACAATTCAACCCATAACCATCTGTTTCAAATATACACAAAAACATAGTTTATGGATATGTAGGTAGGTAGTGAATGTCTGAAATATCATGGAAATGTTATACAGTGATTCAAGGATAGTAATTACCTCCAGAGAATGAGGGAGATAGGAGGAAAAGTTGGATAACGTCATATTTAAAAATATGCAGCCAATATGGTAAAGTATTAAATTGAAGTGTCAGGTATACAGGTATATGTCATATTATATTCTAAACTTTCCTAAGTATTTGATATTTCCTGTCTATATGTCAGTCATTCATTCATTCATTCCCTAGGAGAAGCTACAATGGGACTGACTCACTGAGTTCAACAACACAGACAGCTTTTATTCCAACAATTAGAGTGTGTCATTGTATTTTTATGTTAAAATAAAATTAAATAGCTGGTTTGCTTTTAGTGGTCCTTTTAGTTATAAAAACATGTATCTTTAACAGTATATGCCCACTCAGTAGGTAATATGCTTCCATCATGACAGATAAGCACGATCTGAAACAGGTGAAGAGAAGAGAGATTTCTAATCCTGCATTTCATGCTCACTCCATGGCCTACTCTTGTTGAGTGGAATAGGGGTGAAAACATGCAAAATCTTTTTTTTATCAAAATATTAAGGGAGTACAGATGTGTTTGATACATGGCTTCAGTCAGGCTATAAATGTGCCCATCATCCCAATATTGTTCATTGTAGCCATTAGGCGGGTTTTTGCCCTTCACCTTCTTCCCCCACCCCCATCGCTTGATTTCCAATGGCTTTTAGTTTCTTCTGTGTACTTGTGTGCCCATTGGTTAGTTCCAATTTATTATAACGTACATTTTGTGTTTGTTTTTCTATTCTTAAGATACTTCGCTTAGAATAATGGCCTCCAGTTCCTTTCAAATTGCTGCAAAAGGCATTAATTTATAGTTTTTTATGGCCTAGTACTCCATGGTATATATATACCACATTTTGTTAATCCACTCATGAATTAATGGGCACTTGGGTTGATTCCACATATTTGCTATTGTGAATTGTGCTGCAGTAAACATTTGAGTATGGGTATCTTTTTGATAAAATGAATTATTTTCCTTTGGGTAGAAATCTAGTAGCAGGATTGCTGGATCGAATGGTAGGTCTGCTTTTAGTTATTTGCAAGACATTTCAAATCTATTTTTCTTCCTCCCTCCTGCCCTCCTTTTCCTTTCTTTTTTTGATTTTCTCCAGACTTGTGGGGTTTACTTCATTTAAATACCGTTTGTGAATTTCTTTTCTACCAAGTACTGACTGCAAATATTTACAGGAGTTAATAAGAGATCTATGAGTTAAAGGATCTCACAGTCTAGCCCCACTTCACCAACAGCTAACTACTTGCTTTTAGGCAAATCTCTCTACCTTTATTTTTTCCATCTGGCAAATGAAATATTCAGATTAAATAGTCTCAGATCTAAATGTGTGTAGAAGAAAAAAGGTGATTGATGGAGTAGGATATAAAAATTGTACCTAATTCATGAAAATGTAAACATTTCTGTCAAATATGTGTATGTGTTCAATTTTGTGATGTTAGGTAGCTAACATGATTGATGAACTTTTTCTCAGAGTGGAATATAATCACGTTTGTTCTGGCATCAGGTAGACACAATCTCTGTAATCATGAAGTCCCCAATATAACATTCTCTATACATCCAGACTTTTAAAAGGTCTTCTTGACGATTATAACACTCATCTTCTAGAAAACAAAAATAAATCCAGATGCCAGCTGCAGCTCTCATCCATGAGCCTTGAGTGTGTTTTCTCCCTGAGCTGAACTTGATGCACTCTTGGCCCCTTAACCAACATCTTCAAGAAACCCAATTACACCAAACATATTCTAGATTTCACAGGTGATTTTGTGGGGCCACAGGGAAGAATCAGGTTGGACAACATACAGCATTTTATGTGAAGACTCTCAATAGAACCATCTCTCCTCTAAGTCTCTTCTTTGAGCTTAACCACTGGATCTCTCTCCTGCCCTGGACCTGTTTTTGTTTTTAATGGAGTAGCTTATTCCTTCATTAAGGACTCTAGGCCATCGAGACTCAATCTTCCTTCTATATATCCTTATCTTCTCAATAAAGCTGGTTTCTGCCTACAAGGAAATTATTCTAATCACTAAGATCAACTTTTTCACTTCTAGGTATTTGCGAGCAAAGAACCCTTGCCTACTGGAGGCTGTATTTGATGTGGGAAGCAGCCTTCTTGGTTCTTGGTCTTGATTATGTACAAAGATTTGGACACTTGTCTTCTGGAATGTGCCCCACATCCCCAATCCATCATGTGCAGCAGACCATCCAGGCTACCTCCCCAGCACCAAGATCATTAACTGACACCGAAGTTTCTTTGGACCCAGGCCCCTAAGTCCATCAGAAATTGATCTGCTCAGAAGGTTAGCTTTCTTATTCTACCCAAGCTGTATTAGAAAAATCACTTAATTAGAAGGAAAAATTGCAAAGTGGTTAACATTATGCAAGTACAATTTTCTTAGATGATTAGACACTTTTTCTTTTGACATGAATAAATAAAAGGCAGAGAGGGGCAGAATAATGATGGTACAGGTTTTACTTTTTAAAGTTTGAATAAAATTAGCATAATTTCTCTTTTATTAAGCTACAGTAGATAGAAAGCACATTATAGACACTGTAGGTGGAGATGTGGGTGGACACATAGGAGGGGAAATGAGAGAGCATTGAAAATACAGCTGAAATAATGAGCATGTAAAATGAAGAACAGCAGCGAGGATCAGGCTGGAGAATGTAAGGATTCCTGCTTTGATCACAGACAAAGGGGATGGAATGCAGAAAATAGGAGAGAATCATGCAGCTGAGCTGGGAGACTGGGACAGCCTGGGATAGTGAAGCTGGACATAGAAAGCAAGAGAACAGGGAATCCTTCACCACTGAGTTGGGGTTAAAAAATATACTTTGTGCTTAAATGAGGGGAACCATAACAATATCATTCATAAAAATATCTAGTTTTATCCACACTAACCCTGGTGGAAATAGAAGCTACATAACTCAACTACACAACTTGCTTCCATTTGATCTGGAGCAAGCTTGCTGGAATATAGATCATTGGCTGTGATGTTCATTCTGTTTACCCTCCTCAAGCCTGGATAACACAACTCTCAACACACATCCTCCCTGCCCCATTCATTTTATAAAAAGGAAATGAAGGCTCCTTAAACAGAGAAATTCTTTTAAATCTTGGGGGGTTGGGAGGCAAGCAACCAAATCTCCATATGTGATTTCTATGGAAAGTGCTCTGCTTCTTGACATACAGTAGAGAATGAATCAAGAAATTGACAGGATTGAGGTAATTGCTCTAAATTCTCCAAGAATGTTTACAGATTAGTAGATAAATCTGAATTTGGGATTTCCTAGACTGACCTGTGCCAGGCATACTATTTATTTATATTGTGCTATAGTTTCAGCAACAAATGTGGAAAACCCAACGAATTGTCTGGACAATATCTTCTCTCCCCAAAGCCTAGGTGGTTAGATGACAAAGTCTCAGCTCCAAGTTTAGTACTGAGATATCATACTTTCAGCTTGCTCTCTGCACTTCTGAGGCAGTGGCCTCACTCTCTAACCTCTCTCCCAATCAGGATCTTCTTCTCCCTCTCCCCACCTATGACTTTCTCACACCCCACCCTCAACCCTCCTGATATTCCCTACTCTCTTCTTTTCATTATGGTTGGTTTCCTCATCGGCCTCTCTGGAGGAGTTCTGGCTGTGCTTAAAATGACTCATATTGTGCTGCTCTCAACTGCCTTATCTAAGGAAGCCCCCCTCCATTTATTCTTTGTATCAACACATTATTTGCTTCCTTCATAGCACTTATTGCCCTTGAAATTGTTGTATGTATTTGTCTATTTTCTTGTATTTAAATTTTGTTTGAGCTCCATCAGGGCAGTGACTATGTTTCTCATGATTTTTGTGTCATCCCCAATAACTAACTGGTCCTGGCACATAGTTGATGCACAATAAATACTTGTTGAATGGGTAAGTAATCTAGTATGAGCTAGGTGATCAGAGATCTGCCACTCATTGGTAGCTCTCTTTTGATGCTTCTGGGCCACATGTACAGACTGTACATGTGGCCCAGAAGCATCAAAAGCCACTTAGATTCAGGATGCTGGCTGAGCCAAGAGGTTGTCTTGGCTGTGGGCAGGAAATTTTCCCCATCATACCTATGGTAAAGCTAAATCACTGATGCCAGTTCTTCACCCTTCATATCCTCACCCTTTCTGTGGCCTTTAATTTTAGACTCAGCCATGTCTTATTTTGGCCAGTGTGGGCAGAAGTCATGTTGGCTCAATTTTGAGCCTACAACTTAAGAGGTTTTGCATGTTTCTGTCAAGAGCTGATCTGTCCTTGAAAGAACTGAGCTGCCAAGTAGTTGATTAAGACAATAAGCCAAAATTAAAGTAACAGTCAAGTATCTAATCACTTACTGTGATAGTATAAGCAAGATCCTAAATAAGGGGAAGTGATAGCTCCCCAAGTGTTCCATTTTCTCCCATAAAACAGTACCTGGTGAGGATCCGATGTATTAGCACAGATGGCAGGAATTGTTTCTCTGCTGAGGAGGTTCCAAACAAAAGACTCGTACCATTTTATGGACCTGGGGGTTAGAGGGAGGAAGAGAAGTAAAGGCTAAGAATGGAAAAGTACTGAATATTGAGTCAGAGTGGAGAAAAAAGTCTTCAAGACACCCTGATAAGGTGGTCTCAGTAGAGGTGCTTGAGAGAAGCCTTGGTCAAGGGCCCATGACAAAAAGATCCCTGAATGGAGGTGTCTAGTTCAGGAATAGAGATATGCATAAGAACATGGCCAGCTCAGGGAGTGGCTGAATCCTTGACTGCAACTCCTTTTAGAGTGTAGTGCAATCCAAGTCTGATGTAATGAAGGATGCTTTCCTCAGTGAGGCCTGCCAGATAATACCTTCTTAATTGCCTGAATGTTCAGGCCTGAAAGATCACACATAGGCTATTGGCCAGGTACCTGATTTCTGTTTCCATTTGTGCTTATGGACCACTGTCATTACCATGAGAAGAGCTCCCCCTAGTAGCTGCTTCCCTTTTAGCCTTGGCCCCAGAATGAACACATATGGAGCAGAGCCACCCCAGTTGACCCACAGATCTACAATTAGAAGCAAGCTACCCCAGCCATTCAAGCATGAAGCAGAACCACCAAGTTAAGCTGGGCCTAGATCAGCAGAGCCATATTAACTGATCCACAGAACCATGAGCATGAATACTGTCTGTTTTAAAGCACTGAGTTTGAGTTGTTTGTTATACAACATTATTCTGGCATAGCTAATAGATATACTACCCTCTTTCTAGCCACCGTGGAAATTAGCCCCTGCCAAAAGTTCTTACTACAATAAAAAATTACCAGACATGAAATGGAACAGAAAAATACCACTGATAATGAGAAGAAAAATTGATCAAAAGAAGCCCAGAAATGATGCAGATTGGTAAACAAAGACATTTTAACTGGTTGTAATAACTATATTCCATATGTTCAAGAAGCTAGATGACAAGTTGAGCATGTTAAGTAGAGAATGGAAGATACAACAAAGACATAAATTGAACTTTTAAAAAGCTACAATGTCTGAGAAAAAGCAGGACACAATATGGAATTAATGGCAGATTAGACATTGCAGAGAAAATATTTTTGAACTAGAACACATAGCAATACAAAATATCCAAGAAGATGGGAAAATGAATAGAGGCTAAAGAGTTGTGCAACAACTTCTAGCAGCCTAATATGTGTGTAATTAAGGTTTTGTAGGGAGGGAGGAGAACAAATTATTTGAAGAAATATTAGCAGAAAACTTTCCAAATATGATGAAAATTATAAATCTACATGATAAAGATCAAGAAATTACCATTACAAGTAACAAGAAGAAAACTACATCAAATCACATCATAATAAAATTTCTCAGAACATTTGATTAAAAAAAGCTGAAAAGTTGGCCAGGTGCGGTAGCTCACGCCTGTAATCCTAGCACTCTGGGAGGCCAAGGCGAGTGGATCGCTCAAGGTCAGGAGTTCAAGACCAGCCTGAGCAAGAATGAGATCCTGTCTCTCCAAAAAAAAAAAAAAAAAAATAGAAAGAAATTAGCTGGACAACTAAAAATATGTAGAAAAAATTAGCCGAGCATGGTGGTACATGTCTGTAGTCCCAGCTACTCAGGAGGCTGAGGCAGGAGGATTGCTTGAGCCCAGGAGTTTGAGGTTGCTGTGAGCTAGGCTGACACCATGGCACCCTAGCCTGGGCAACAGAGTGAGACTTTGTCTCAAAAAAAATAAATAAATAAAAAGCTAAAAAGTATATAGAGAAAAAAGACACATCAGGTGAAAAGGAACACTAATAAGAATGACAGCAGATTGCTAATCAGAACAAGACAAGCAAGAAGAGAGTGGAACAACATATTTAATATACTGAAAGAAAACAATGATTGACAAATAATTTTTTGCCAGTAAAAGTATATTTTACAAAATGAATAAAAACAAAGGCATTTTTGGACACATAAAAGCTAAAATAATTAATCACCTGCAGACTTATACTCTAAAACATGTCAAACGAATTCCTCCAAAAACAAGGAAAAAAGATGCAATATGAAAATCTGGATTTGCACAAAGTAATGAAGAGCACCTGAACTGATAACTACATAGATGACTATTGAAAATAAATTCTCAATGTTTAAATACCTTTAAGAAGTAATTGGCTGTCTAAAGTGGGACTTAGCAAACTTTTTCTGTAAAGGGCCAGATCAAAAATATATTATGCTTTGTAGGTAATTTGGTTTCTGTCACACTACTCAATTCTGCTGTTATTCCAAGAAAGCAGCCATAAACAATGCATAAATAAATGGATGTAACTGTTTTCCAAAAAACTTTATTTACAAAAACAGATGGTGATCTGGATTTGACTCATGAGCTATAGTTTGCCAAATCATGGTTTAAAGCAAAAATAATATCAATATATTTAAGAATTTGATAAGGTTTGGATGTTTGGCCCCTCCAAATTTCATGTTGAAATTGATCCACAGTGTTCAATGTGGAGCCTGGTGGGAGGTGTTTGGGTCATGGGGGTGGATCCATCACTAAAGTCTTGGTGCCCTCCCCATGATAATGAGTGGGTTCTGGCTTTATTAGTTCATGCAAGAGCTGGTTATTTAAAAGAGCCTGGTACCACCTCCTCCCTCTCTTGCTCCCACTCTTGCCATGTGATACATCTGCTCCCGCTTCGCCTTCCACCTTGATTGGAAGCTCCCTGAAACCCTCACCAGAAGCAGATACTGGTGCCATGCTTCTTTTACAGTCTGCAGAACTATGAGCCAAATAAACCTCTTTATTTTATAAATTACCCAGCCTCAGGTATTTTCTTTATAGCAATGCAAATGGACTAATACAGGGTTTATAATAAATGTAAAAGTCAAATATATGCCAAGAAGAGAATGAGAACTGGAGGGGAGAAATCAAAATATGCAACATGTAGTTATACTACATGTGAAGCATTATAATATCACTTGAAGATAGACTATGATAGTATAAAGATACTTATTATGAATTCTAGAACAGCCACTAAATAACAAAACAAAACATTACAGTCTATCAAAAAATCTCAAAGCAACAAATGCTGGCGAGGATGTGGAGAGACAGGAACACTCTTACACTGCTGGTGGGATTGCAAATTAGTGCAACCTCTGTGGAAAAGAATTTGGAGATACCTCAAAGAGCTAAAAATAGAATTACCATTTGATCAAGCAATAGCACTATTAGGCATCTACCCAAAAGAGCAAAAGACATTCTATAATAAAGACATCTGCACCCGAATGTTTACGGCAGCACAATTCACTATTGCAAGGATGTGGAAACAACCCAAGTGTCCATCAATTCATGAGTAGATTATTAAGATTTGGCATATGTATACAATGGAATATTACTCAATTCTAAGAAATAACAGTGATCTAGCACCTCTTATATTTTCCTGGATTGAGCTTGAGCCCATTATCTGAAGTGAGGTATCACAAGATCGAAAGAATAGATTTCACCTGTACTCACCATGAAATTGGCACTGACTGATTAACACTATGGTGCTCACATGGTAGTAATATTCTCCGGGGATTAGGGGGTTGGGGGGTAAACTCACAACTAAAGGACACAGTGAGCATTTTAGAAGGGAAGGGCATGCCTCTAACCCTCACTTGGGTAAAGCAAAGACATAAAATGTAACCAAAATGTTTGTACCCTCATAATACCCTGAAATAAAAAAAAAAACATTACAGCCAACAATTCAAAAAAAAATGAGATAAAATGGAATCATAAAAGTACTCATTCCAAGAGAAGGCAAAAAAAGAAAAAAAGAGAAATGAATAAAGAATAGAAATAATAAACCAAATAGCAAAATGTTAATTTAAATACAAACATATCAGTAATTAAATTAAATATAAATGGCCTAAACACACCAATTAAAAATCATAGATTCTAAGATTAAATTCAGAAAAGCAAAACCCAACTATATGCTGCTTACAAATAGGTTAAAAATAAAGGATATGAAAAGATATACCAAGCTAACGCTAATCAAAATAATGCTGGAGTGAATATAATAATATTGGAGAAAGTAAGACTTCAGAGCAAATAATATTACCTAGGATAAAAACAGTAATTTCATAATGAAAAATGGGCCAATTCATTCATCAAGGGAATATAATTCTGAACATTTATTGATCTTAAAACAGAGTATCCAGATTGGAAAGAAAGAGGTTAAACTATATTTGCAAACAATATGATCATATATGAAGAAAATCCTATGAACTAAAAAAACTAAAAGAACTAATAAATGAGTATAAGCAAGGTTACAAGATTTAAAATTCAACATATAAAAATCGATTGTATTTCTTTATACTAGCAATAGAAATCAGAAATTGAAATGTAATATCATTCATGATAGAAAAAATATAGGAAATACTTAGGGAAAACCTAACAAAATATATGTAAGACTAGTTACATTGAAATGTACATAACATTACTGAGGGAAATTAAAGAAGACTTAATAAATCAAAAGGCATATAATATTTATGGATTGGAAGAATCAATTTTGTTAAGATTCTAGGTCTCCCCAATTGATCTATAGTTTCAATGCAATCCCATTCAAAATTTCAGCAGGCATTTTTATAAAAATTAGCAAGTTGATTCTAAAATTCATATGCATGTATAAAGGAAACAAAATAGCCAAAATGATTTCAAAAGAGAAAAACAAAGTTGAAAGATATATACTACTTCAAGACTTGATATAAAGGTATAGTAATCCATACAGTATAATATTGCTATAAAACTATACAAATAGATCAATGGAACAAAATATACAATTCAGAAGCAGGCTCATACATATATATGAACAACTGATTTTCTACAAAGGTGTAAAGGCAATAGAGTGGACAAAGGATGGCCTTTTCAACAAATGATGCATATCCATATGAAAAATAACTTTAATCCACATCTCAATTGACTCAAAGTGGATCATAGACCTAAATATAAAACCTAAACTTTTGACAAAAAAATAATAAGCAATTTTCATGACCTTGGGATTATCCAAAACCATCTTAGATACTACACCAAAAGTACCATCCAATTTTAAAAAATGATAAATTTGGATTTCATAAGTAAAAGTTTCTGTTACACTTCTCTTTTTTTCTTTCTCAAGTGATTTTTTAATTTTTTTTTAATTTCAGAACATTACAGGGGTACAAACATTTTGGTAACTTGAACTGCTTTTGCACTGGTTGAGTCAAAGTTATAAGTGTGCCCATCATCCAGATAGTGTGTATTGTACCCATTAGTGTGAATTCACCCATCCCCTTATCCCCCCTCCCACCTTCTTGATTTCTGATGACTGTTATTTCCATATGTGCACATAAGTGTTGATCGACTAGTTCCAATCTAATGATGAGTACATGTAGTGTTTGTTTTTCTATTCTTGTGATACTTCACTTAAAAGAATGGTCTCCAGTTCCATCTAGGTTAATACAAGAGATATTAATTCACCACTTTTTATGGCTGAGTAGTACTCCAGGGTGTACATATACCACATTTTATTAATCCACTCGTGTAATGATGGGCACTTGGATTGTTTGCACATCTTTGCAATTGTGAATTGTGCTACTATAAATATTTGAGTGCGGGCATCTTTTTTATAGAATGTCTTTTTTTCCCTTTGGGAACTACCCAGTAGTGGAATTGCTGGATCAAATGGTAGTTGTACTTTTAGTTCCTTGAGGTATCTCCATACTCCTTCCCATATAGGTTGTACTAGTTTGCAGTTCCACCAACAGGACATGAGTGAGTGCTCTAATCTCTCCACATTCATGCTAGCATTTGTTGTTTTGGGACTTTCTGATAAAAGCCATTCTCAGTGGGAGTTAAGTGATATTCCATTGTGGTTTTGATTTGCATTTCCTTTATGATTACAGATGTTGATCATTTTTTCATATGTTTCTTGGCCATTACTCCATCTTCCTTTTAAAAATTTCTGTTCAGGTTCTTTGCCCACTTTTTAATGGGGTCGTTTGATTTTTTGTTGCTGATTTGCTTGTGTTCTTTATAGATTCTAGTTATCAGCTCTTTATCATATGTATAGTATGCAAATATTTTCTCCCACTCTGTAGGTTGTCTATTTGTTCTAACGATTGTTTCCTTGAATGTGTAAAAGCATTTTAATTTGATCAGGTCCCATTTATTTATTTTTGTTGTTGCTGTGATTGTTTTTGGGGTCTTCTTCATAAATTCTTTGCCTAGGCTATGTCTATAAGAGTTTTTACAACATTTTCTTCTAGAATGGTTGTAGTTTCATGCCTTAGGTTTAAGTCTGTTAGCCATCATGAGTTGATTTTTGTGAGTGGTGAGAGGTGCAGATCTGTTTCAGAGGTGCAGAAGACTGTTTCAGTGTTCTACTCCATTACACTTCTGAAGGCAATGCTAAGAGGATGAAAAGACAAACCAAAGACTAGGAGAAAATATTGTAAATCACATATCTGATTTTTTTTAAAAAACTTGTTTATAGAGCAAAAAAATCCCAAAACCCAATTATGAGAAAATAAAATTCTCAATTTAAAATGGGCAACATTCTTGTGATCCTTCAATTAGTAGAATGGGCTCCAGCTCTATCGAGTATAACACACAAAATGCTACATCACCATTGTTTTTTGTGACTGAGTAGAACTCCATGGTATACATATACCACACTTTATTAATCCACTCATGTATTAATAAGCACTTGGGTTGTTTCCACATCTTTGCAATTGTGAATTGAGCTGCTATAGACATTCTAGAGCAGATGTCTTTATTATAGACTGTCTTTTTTTCCTTTGGGTAGATGCCCAGTAATGGGATTGCAGGATCAAATGGTAGTTCTACTTTTAGCTTTTTGAGGTATCTCCATATTACTTTCCACAGAGGTTGTACTACTTTGCAGTCCCACCAGCAGTGTATGAGTGTTCTATCTCTCTGCATCCACACCAGCATTTATTGTTTTGGGACTTTCTGATAAAAGCCATTCTCACTTGAGTTAAATGATATCTCATCGTGGTTTTGATTTGCATTTCCCCGATGACTAGAGAGGATGAGCATTTTTTCATATGTTTGTTGGTCATTAGTCTGTCTTCTTTTGAAAAGTTTCTGTTCATGTCCTTTGCTCACTTTTTAATGGGGTTCTTTCATTTTTTTCTTGCTGATTTTCCTTAGTTCTGTATAGATTCTAGTTATCAGCCCTTTATCGGATGTTTAGCATGTGAATATTTTCTCCCTTTTGTGTAGGTTGTCTGTCAACAAGCACCATATGTACTTACCACTAAATTGGTATTAACTGATCAGTACTTACGTGCACATATAGTAGTAACATTCATTGGGTGTCAGGCAGGTGAGAGGGGGAGCAAGGTATGAGTATATTCACACCTAATGGGTGCGGTGCACACCATCTGGGGGATGGGCATACTTGAAGCTCTGACTTGGGTGGGGCAAAGGCAATATATGTAACCTAAACATTTGCACCCCTCTAATATGCTGAAACAAAAATAAAATAAAATAAATGTACAGCAAACCTAGCAAAGAAGATAGATGGTAAAGAAGCACATGAAAACATGCTCAATACTTGTAGTCATTAGAAAAATGAAAATTTAAACCACAGTGAAATACCAATAAAAATTTTTGTCCCAAATGTGTTCACAGGACCAATAAAATTTTTAAAACAAACAACAGACCATGCCCAGAGTCATTAGGGTTGTAGAGTAACTGGAATTCTGATATACTGCTTGTAGAAATGTGAAATTGTACATCTACTTTCAAAAACAGTTTTGTAGCTATATTTTTAGTGTGAAATTTTTTATTTACTTTTTAATGAATTTTATTGAGATATAATTCACATGACATATGATTCAACTATATAAAGTATACAATTAAATGGGTTTTAGTATATTCACAGATACCTGTAACCATCACCACAGTAAATTTTAGAATATTTTCATCATCTCAAAAAGAAATGCTGTTCCTTTTAGCTATTACCCTCTCTACTCCCCTACACCCCAGCCTTAAGCAACCACTAATCTATCTCTATGGATTTGCCTTTCTGGATATTTTATATAAATGGATACATGTATGTTTTCTTTTGTGACTGGCTTCTCTCACTTAGCATAATGTTTCCAAGGTTCATTTATCCTGTATCATGTATCAGTACCTCAGTTTTCTATGGTCAAATCATATCCCTTTGTATTACCATAATGCATTATACCACATTGTGTTGATCCATTTATCTGTTGGTTGGCATTTGGGTTGTTTCCTCCTTTTGGAGATTGCGAATAATGCTTGTTTACAGGATTCTATGTGAGTGTATGTGTTCATTTCTTTAGGGTATATACCTAGGAGTGGAATTTGGGGGCATAGTAAATATATGTTTACCTATTTGAGGAACCACCATACTATTTTTCAATATGGCTGCACCATTTTACATTCCCATCAGGAGTTTATGAGGGATCCAGTTTCTCCAAATTTTTATCAACACTGGTTATCTTCTGACTTTTTGATGATAGCTATATTAGTGGATGTGAAGTGGTATCTCATTTGGCTTTTCATAGATGCTTTTTATCAGGTTGAAGAATTTCCCTTCTATTCCTAGTTTGCTGAGTGTTTTTGTTAAATTATGAATAAGTGTTGGATTCTATTAAATACTTTTTATGCTTCTATTGAGATGATCATTTGTTTTCTGTTTGTTATTCTATTGATATGATATGCTATACTAATTGATTTTTTAAATTTTAAACCTATCTTGTATTCCTGGTATAAATTCAATTTGGTCTTATATAATCCTTTTTATATGTTGGCTGGAATTGGTTTGCTACTATTTTGTTATGGTTTTTGGTATCTATGTTCATAATGGATATTGGTCAGTATTTCTCTTGTGATATATTCGTCTGGTTTTGGTATCAGGGTAACACTGGTCTAATAGATGAGTTGGAAAGTGTCCCCTACTTTTCAGTATTTTCTTCTCTTAGCTTCTTAACTCAATGTATCATTATACTTATTACTTTATGATTTTATTTCTTTTAAAGAAGCTAAGAGAATAAATTATATATATGTAATATATAAATTATAAATTATATACAAATTATATATATTATGCACACACACACCTTCTTATTTATCATTGTTGGTTCTCTTCATTTTTTCCTGTAGATTGAAGTTATCATCTGGAGTCATTTCCTTAGCCCAATACAACCCTTCTCCCACCCACTTGCTTTGTCCAGTTATTGGCAAATATATTACACTTCTCTATGTTCAAGGCCCAGAAATATATGCTATTCATATTGTTTTACATGTAGCTTTTTAAATCAGTTAAGATAAGAAAGAGGAAGAAATATGGATTTATATTTTTTTATACCAGTGCTCTTTGGGTTTTGTGTGTGTGTGTGAATTTAAATTGCTGTCTGTGGTCATGTGCTTTCAACCTAAAGAATTTCTCTTAGTATTTACTTTTAGGTGGATCTGCTAGCAACAGATTATTTCAGTTTTTGTTTATCTTGGAATGTCTTTCTTTTACCTTCATTTTTGAAAGCTAGCTTTGCTGAATATAGGATTCCTTCTTGACAGTTTCTTTCTTTGAGCACTTAGACTATGCTATCCCACTGCCTTTTGGCCTTCACTGTTTCTGGTAAGAAGTCAACTGTTAATCTTACTAAGGGTTCCCTTGAAAATATAGTCATTTTTCTCTTACTGATTTTAAGATTTTCTCCTTGTGTTTTCCTTTCAGCATTTTTACTATGATGTGTCTATTTGTGTATCTCTTTACATTTGTAACTGAGCTTCTTGTTTATGCAGATTAATGCTCTACATAAACTTGGAAAGTTTTTAGCCATTTTTTCTTTAAATTTTTTTTCTTCTTTATCTTTTTCCTCTTTCTCTGGTATTATCCTTATGTGTATGTGGTGAAGATAGTGGTGGCCCACATTTCTCTGAGGCTCTGTTCATTTTCCTTGATTTTTTCCTCTATTTTTCAGATTGAATAACCTCTATGAATCTACAAATTCATTAATTCTTTCTTTTTTCAGTTCAAATCTATTGCTGAGTTCTTCTAGTGAAATTTTTTATTTCTTTCATTGCACTATTAAATTCCAAAATTTTCATTAAAAAATAATTTCTATCATTTTATTGATATTCTCTACTTAATGAGACACTGTCATCATACCTTATTTTACTTCTTTAATTATTCCTTTTTTTACTTTTTGTAACATATTTATGACAGCTGCTTTCAAGTCTTTATCTGCTAAATCCAGCAACTGGTAACTCTCTAAAGCAGCTTCTTTTGCCTTCTTTTTTTTCCAAGTACACATATAATCTTTCTTTGCATGTTTTATGATTTGTATTGCAAATCGGACAAAAAGGATAATATATTTTATTAACTCTGGGTTCTGGAATCCTCCTCCCAGAACTTGTTATTGTTATTTGCTTGTTTACTTGTTTAGTGACTGACTGGATTATTTTAGCAAAGTCTGTTTCCTCCCTCCCTCCAATGTGAAGCCTCTGACATTGCTCCTCAGAGGGCACAGCCTTGGTTACACCCACAGTTACCATTAGATGGCAGTGGGTTTTGGTTTTTGTAGGATTCTCTTTGACCTTCTCTTTCCTTGACCACACACAGATGGTGAGCTCCATTATTTGCCAACTGGTTGCTCCATTTTTTTCAACAATGCTTAGGCATAAATTGCTTCATAGCTTAATCCAATCAATTTCAGGCTCCTTTGAAGGGATAGTTCCCAAGTTCTGTGTTTAGTACTTGTTCTGATTACAGGAGGCTTCTTCCCAGCTGTTTCTTTTGCTGTTTCTCTCCAGCAACCTAGTCAGCTACAGTTTTGCCTATATTTCCAATAAGTCTACCTCTACCAATCTCCTCCCAATTGCCTTTCATCTACAACTTTCACTGTTTTATGAAAATGCTCTTAGGCTTGAACTTCACACTCTATTGCAAATGAAGTCAGTTCCTTGAGGTAGAGATTTGGAGCGATCTGTTCTACAACCTGTTTCTTCCCCTGGAAAAAATTCCCTGAGACATAATTTCTGTTCTTGGTGCATGAAAAATGGCATGCTTCTCTCTGAGTAACACTCTCACTTGAGGAAATGAATATATTTGATAGATGGAGAGTGACCAATAGCCCTAAGACTTCTTGTTTTGTCTCTGTCAGCAGTAAAACCTCTCTTCACAAGTTTGGACAAGGGAAATTGGACCCTGGTATCCCCAGCAGTGCTGCAACCTAGTTAGCCTAGTTAGAGCCTCTATGATGATTGGAGACTGGATGGAAGAACTGAGCATTTACCTCTTGGCCACACCCAACTGGATTTTAACCTCAGCATCAGGTAGCTGAGAAATGCTGACATCCTGCCTCTCCCAGGAAGACGGCTATCTGATTGGGACCTGAAGAGAAAGGGAGCCCTGTATTCTTGACTGTAACAGTGTGGAGTATATTTTCCATTTTCCTGAGCTGAGAGGGCAAAAAGAAGACACAAGTTTTGCCGTTCAAATACCACAGACTTTTGTGGTTCTTATTAAGTTTAGTAGATTTTCTTGAATAATTATTCTCCATTTGCTGTATGCCCTTAAAACAGTTTCCAGAGACTTTAAATTTTTTTAAAAAAAATAATTTTCACCAGTTTCACTGGAAACCGATCCATAGAGCCCCTCATGCTATCGTGCCAGAAGTAGAATTCCAGCAGTTTTTTAAAACATTAAATATACACCCACCATATGATTTGGCCATTCCACATCTAGTTATCTATCCAAGAGAAAAGAAAGTATACGTCTATACAAAACCTTGTACACAAGTGTTCCAAACAATCTCAGTTGTAAAACTCCCAACTGGAAATAAGTCAAATGTCCATCAACAGGTCAATAGATAAATTTGCTGTGATATATCTGTACATTAGAATACTACACACCAGTAAAATAAAGTGAACTATTGATATACCCAACAGCATGGATGAATCTCAAAATAATTACACTGAATAAAAGAAGTGAGACAAAAAAGAGCACATACTGTGTGACTCCTTTTATATAAGCTTCTAGAAAATGTAAACTAATTCATAGTGACAGAAAGCACTTGGGATGGGTGTACTGGCAGGATTTGAGGAATGATTATAAAGGAGCATGAGGAAACCTTTCAGGGTGATGGACATGTTCATTATCTTCATTATAATGATTATTTCATAGGCTTATACATTCATCAAAATGTATCAAATTGTGCCCTTTCAATGTGTGAAGTTTATTATACATTGGTTATACCTCAATTAAGCTGTTAAAAATCTATTCTGTTTCTTCTTCCTAAGTGTCTCTGGTCCTGGGAGAAACCAGCAAGTTTCCTCTGGCTGAAAATGACTTTTCTACTTTCTTATGTCCAGGAACAACTTTTTGTGTGTTCACAGCTTCCGACAAACCATTCAAACCACTGCACTCTTTTGTCTTCTCCTCACTTTGGTGCTTGGTTTCCCCTCTCATCTTGTAATTCAGCTGTGTCTTAGATTCATTTGATTTCATTTCTTTGTTTGTTTATTCATCCATTCAACAAACACTTATTGAACACCTGCTTAATGCCACAGGCTATGATAAGTTCTAGAAATAGAAAAGAAAGAAATATGGTTTCTGTTGCCAAGGAATTAATAGTCTAATGGAGTAGAAAGACACATACACAAAAATTGCTAGAAGTATTAAGTAATATGGAAGTTTGTACAACATACAGTAGGGCACAAAGAAAAAATGGTGGTGAAGATATTTGGTCTTCTGTTCCCTGAGTATTCAGCCATCCTAATCTGATAACCACAGCCCAATTTCCTTGTGAAGGAATTATCTTTCTCCACCGTGTGCTATCTTAGTGCAACTATGAGTATCAGTGACTGCCTCCCTTTACCAAGAAGCATAAATATAACCCAAGCTGAGACACTCAAGAGTTAAGAGTTTTTCTATGGATTTTGAGTGTTGAGAAGTTCAAGAATGGAAAAATAGATATACAGACACTCCCCAACTTACAATGATTCAACTAACGACTTTTTGACTTTATGATAGTATAAAAGCAATATGCATTCAGGAGAAACCATATTTCAAATTTTGAACTTTTATTTTTTCCTGGGTTAGCAATATGCAGCACAATACTTTCTGATGATTTTGGGCCGTGGCAGTGAGCCACAGCTCCCAGTCAGCCATGCAATCATAAGGGTAAACAATTGATATTCTAGAATGTATTAAATAATTTTTTTATTTACAGTATTTTCAACTTACAATGAGTTTATCAAGACAAGACCCCATTATAAATTGAGGAGCATCAATCCAGAACTACCGTTTGAACTAGGTGGTCATTCTAATCCCTGCTGCCTGGATCCCTGATCTGTCCTAATTCTTGTCTATTTCTGAGTATCGTCTTCTGGACTTCCTTTTATGTCTGTGATGAACTTCTAATAAATTTCCTTTTTTCTTTAAATAAGGCCAAGTCAGTTGAAATTTGAAGAAAGGGAATCCAGTTGGGACACAACTGCAGTACTATATGGTCTAAACTAAGATACTGCTAGTAGATGGAGTGGAAGAAAAAAATGCAAGAAATTCAATGGATAGAGGGCCCAATGGACTCTGTCATCAACAGGATGTTTTCAATGAAGAAAATAAGATATCCAGAAATATTTTCAGATTTCTGACTAGGATGAATGTATGTGAATAGTGGTGTCATTCACTAAGCCTTAGAAATATAAGAGGAGAAATCAAAGTTTTTTTAATTTATTGAGGTGAAATTCATATAACATGAGATTAACTGTTTTAAAAGTGAATATTTCAATGGCACTTAGCACATTCACAGTGTTGTGTGACCACCATCTCTATCTAGTTCCAAATATCTCTATCACTCCAAAATAAAACCCTGTACCCATTAGGCAGTTTTTTACCCACTCTTAACTCCCCCAACCCCTGACAACCAGCAATCTGCATTCTGTCTTTATAGATTTACCTACTCTGGATATTTCATGTAAATGAAATCATATATTATGTGACCATTTGTACCTAGCTTCTTTGAATTAGCATAATGTTTTTGAAGTTTATCAACATTGGAACATGTATCAGTATTTCATTCCTTTTAATGGCTGAATAATAGCCCATTGCATGTATATACCACAATTTGTTTATCCATTCATCCGTTGATGGACATCTGTTTCTACCTTTTGGCTATTGTGAATAGTGCTACTATGAGCATGCATGTACACGTATTTGAGTAGTTGTGTTCAATTACTTTAGGTATATATACCTAGGAGCAGAATTGTGGGCCATATGGTAATTCTATATTCAACTTTTTAAGGAACTGCCAAAATGTTTTACACAATAGCTGTACAATTTTACACTCCCACTAGCAATGTATGAGGGTTCCAATTTCTCCATATGCTCTCTAACACTTGTTATTTTCTATTATAGCTGTCCTATAGGTATGAAGTGATATCTCATAGTGGTTTTTATTTGCATTTCCCTAATGAATAGTGATACTGAGCATCTTTTTGTGTGCCAACTGGCCATTTATATATCTTCTTTGGAGAAATGTTTATTCAAGTCCTTTTCCAATCATTTAATTGGGTTATTTGTCCTTTTGTTTTTGAATTGTTTTGAGTTCTAAGCATTTTTTATGCTTTCTGAACACCAGACCCTTATATATGACTTGCAAATATTTTCTCCCATACAGTGGGTTGTCTCTTCACCCTGCTGATAGTACACTTTAATGAACAAAAGTTTTTAATTTTGAAGAAGTCCAATTTGTCTATTTTGTGTTGTTATGTTTTTGATGTTATATAAAATATAAATCTATTTTTGAATCTAAAGACATGAGGATTTATCTCTATATTTTCTTCTAAGAGTTTTATGGTTTTAACCCTTATATTTAGGTCTTGGTCAATTTTGAGTTAGCTTTCATATATGGTGTAAGGTACGGGTCTAACTTCATTCTTTTTCACATGGATATCCAGTTGTTCCCATTAAATGGTCTTGATACTCATGTTGAAAATCAATTGACCATACATGTATTTCTTTATTTCTTTTTGTTTGTTTTTTATTATTTTTTTTCCTTTTATTTCATCATACAATGGGGGTACAAATATTGTTAGGGTTACATACATTGCCCCTACCACTCCTCCCCCACCACATCCCAGAGCTTCAAGCAAGTCCAATCCCCAGGTGGCGCGCACGGCACACATTATAAAACTCTACACTTCCTTCCCTCTCCCGCCTGCCCTCCATCCGACGAAAGATTTTTTTTTTTTACATTTCGGATACATTGTATAACTGTGCCTCTCCCTAAGAAGGGTTAGAGGTATGACTTTCCCCCCCGACAATGCTCGCCACATCCCTATGATGTGGGTCTTGCCACCCCCCGAAACCCTGGTGAACACTACCACCATTTGAGCACCATAGTTTTAATCAGTCAGTACCAATTTGATGGCGAGTAGATGTGGAGCCCACTTTCCATATCTTGTGTCGCCTCACTTTGGATAATGGGCTTAAGCTTAATCCAGGATAGC